>PVIC010005418.1:0-57952 GCA_004025085.1 Thryonomys swinderianus
GTGGGTTTTAAAAAAATAAAATGGAGTATTACTCTGCCATAAAGAATGACAAGTTTCATTCATTTATGTGCAAATGGATACACCTTGAGGACACACTAATAAGTGAAATAAATAGATCACACATATGTAAATACTAGATCTTTTCTCTGGTATGAGAACCTGTAGATGTAAATGAGTTCTAGAATGCATGTTAGATTTTGTGAAATAGGAAATATTCAAAGGGAATGTGGTGAGGAAATGTAATGAGGGGAAAGAGTAAATATGATTTGGAAAGAAAAAGAAATAGCATGTATATAAGGGGTGAGGGGTGTGGGTGGGTAGAGATATGGGTAAAAATGAGAATTAACTTATGTCATATAGAAGAATTAACGTGTCATATACAACATTCCCCAATGTTGAGTGATTGTGAGCTGTATATAAAATGTACCAATAAAGAATTCAATTTCCTGGAGGACACACTAATAAGTGAAATAGATTACACCTATGCAAATCCCAGATCTTTTCTTTGATATGAGCACCTGTAGAGATAAATGAGTTCTAGAATGTATGATAGTTTATGTAAAACAGGCAATTTCCAAAGGGAATTTGGTGTGGGAACGTAATGAGGGGTGGAATAAATATGATTACGAAAGAAAATAAAAGAGCATGTATATAGGGGGTGGGTAGGTAGTGGGTAAAAATGAGAATTAACTTGTGTCATGTACTAGTACAAATTCCCCAATGTTGTGCATGATTGTGAGCTGTATATAAAATGTACCAATAAAGAATTCATTTTAAAAAAAGAATTAAATTTAAAAAAAGATATGGAGAGATGGAGGAGGGAGAGAAAGGGGCTAAACAAGGAAGTAAACATGTTATATATGTACATATACCAATTCCCAACAAGGAAAGTAAGCATTATGTACTATAAATGTGTACTGATAAAAATTATTTCTTTCATGGACTATGCCTTTAGTGTTGAATCTAAAGAATTATTATCGTACTCAAAATCATCTAGATTTCCTCCTATATTATCTTCTAGGAATTTGTTAGTTTTTTTGTTGTAAACTTAGGTTTATGATCCATTTCAGTTACTCTTTGTGAGGGGTATAAGGTCCTAATTTATTTTGCTTAGAGGTATTTTAAAAATATTTCTACTACTTCTCTTTGGCATGAACACCTGTAGATGCAAATGAGTTCTAGAAAGTAGGACAGCTTTTATAGAGTGGAATATTTCTATAGGAAACTTGGTGTGGGAATGTGATGAGGGGAAGGAATAAATATGATACAGAAAGAAAATAAAGGGGGGAGGAGGGGGAGTGGGTAGGGATATGGGTAAAAATGAGAATTAACTTGTGGCATATACTGGTACAAATTTCCCAATGTTATATGTGATTTTGAGATGTATATAAATTGTACCAATAAAGAATTCAATTAAAAAATAAAAAATAAAAAAATAAAAAAATATTTCTACTTCAAGGTAGCTAATGTAAAAAAAGTTTTTTTTATATATACTTGTAGAATTTTTCTTTCCTAATATGAATTAAGTTACATATAAATTTTTTTCTGATAAAACACAAGCACAAACAAGGTAATATAACCAAAAGTTGTCAATTTAAGTAAAGATTCCTGGTTGTCACTTGCTTGAATTGGCTTTGGGACAATAAATAGAGTCCCATGCTGAATGAGCTAATAGTATTTGTCCTGAAACCTCCCTTAATCATTGTTTATGGATCCTCTGACAAAAGTAATTTATAAAGGATTAATATAGGAGCTGAGTAGTCTGATCACATGGTGTTAACACCCTGCATTCCTTCCATCTTTATCATGAGAGGCTACTTATTTCTTCCTATCTTCTCCAGCTGGCAGAAAGACTGACCTAAGTAGTCACAAGATTTTGAGAGCATAAAGCAGAAAATACTGTAGTTTGTTGTGAAAAATGAGCATGCTATAAATCACAAATGAATCAAAACCTTTGTGCAACCCTATGTGGAGCTACTCTCTAATGGAGTCTTTTGCTTTTAGTTTTTTCCTAATTAGACTATTATTTTCAGATGTAGCTCCAATCTCAGAAACAAGCTAATACACTAAACATGACAAATGCCTTCTTAGAAAAGCATGTATTCATAATATACAGTTCCAGATTTACCTGCAATTACCTAATAGAACTTCATTTGAAGTATGAAGGCTGCTAGCCAGGAATATTTAGGCTGATTTTTTTTCCCCCAGTACTGGGGATTGAACTTGGGCACTTGTGCATCCAAGGTTGGCATGGTACCACTTGAGCTAAATCCCCAGCCTAGCCTGATTTTTAAAAAAAATGCTTCCTTTTAAAAAAGATTCCATCTTAAATTTGGGTAAGGAGAAGCAAAGACTGGGTTGTTATGTAGTCAAGTTTGAGTGTGATAGAGGAACAGGGTGGCAGTTTGAGTTCCTTTATGCTATAAGCAATCCAATTGGATAAGCTTAAACAAGAATCTGACTCTTGAATTGAAATATAATACTCTGTAGAAAGAAATTGGGATAATAAAGCCGACTCACAGGGGTCACAATGAGTATGAAGGCAGAAAATAAGTAGTTTGTAAACTCACAGTGGTAACAAACTACTGAAAATTATTAGCTCAAACTTGAGGAAGGTTGGAGTGGCTAGATCTTTTGCCTTCAAATAATTTCCATTTCCTGCTTTCTGGTCCAACTCCTTAGTATTTCCTAAACTTGAGTGTTTTGGAACTACATGAGTAAAAGTGAGAATATCGTGTAGATATGTAACATATGTTCCTAGAAGTAGAGACTCATTAAGGTAAATATCCCATTCAATATGAATTTGTTCCATTGATTAATAATAACAATGGCTATGTAACAACTAATAATAATAATGGTTATGCTTAAAAGACCTCTTAACTTAAAAGAACCATATACTCTTAGATTCCAGACTGGAGTGATTAGACTTTCAAAAATTCATTTTGAAATAAAATTCATTTTGGCACCTTTATATATCATCCATTTAGAGGGCTCAAATCAGAGGCTAGGACCATAGAAACAGAAGTTGTTTGGATAGAAATATGTCAGAGATGTGTATTCCTCCTCTGAATTCCTACCTCACTTCCAGGACCAGAGAAGAGGACGTTCTGTTTCTGCTGCTTTTGACGGGAGATATAGAGGGCCCCAAGGGAAGAGTTCACGGCCTTCAACTATGCCTGCTAGGATTGGTGGAGCACTTGACTGGAGCAAAAGCTGTGAATGGGCCAACTTGAAATGGCCACATCAACAGAAATGGGCTACACTGGGCATTTTCCTATTCTTAGAGGAATGGAGAAAGAGAGTCCTCAGAAATTAGCTTTAGCTCACTTAGGCCAGGGTAGATTTTAATCCTTTCTGATTTTACCTAAGAGGACTGGTTGAGAAATCATGTGATTCTAATAGAAGTAAGTTACCAAATGTCCAGAAGGAAAACTATAATGACTGCCTAGAAGAATTCACTATCTACCTAGTGTGAGCCTCGGTTTACATATCAAGATAGTTGCAATCCCAGGATTCCCCTGGAACCTGCTCTAAGGAAACCACAAAACCCTGAGGGAGAATTTGTTACAGGGCACTGAGCATGCCCCAAATACCATCACAGTCTATACAATGTATCCTCCAGTTATGACCGGCCTGAAATAACAAACAACTTACGTTACAACTGGAATTTTAATTTCAACCTATGACAAGTCTTGAGTTATAACCCAAATGCTGGCTACTTGTGTTTTCATATGATCTCATGTATGGATTTAACCCTTATAGAGTGCTGAAAAAACTTTACAGCATCCTTTCCTGTGTGGGGTTAACTGAGAAATCCTGGCCCAATATCTCTCTAAGGATAATGAGTTCTGCTTGTTTTTAGGAGAGAGACTTTAAAGGTTGTGTAGAGGGGCCTGAGCCTTTAATTGACCAAACTGATTTAAAACTCACCCTTGTGAACAAGTCTGTAAGTCAAGGCTTGCTGTCTCTCTGCAGGAAACAGGTCTGTTGTCTCTCCTGCTCAGTCTTCTCCATCCAACCTTTAATTCCGGAGGGCCAGAGGCAAAGGGGGAGAGAGGCAAAGGGAGAAGTGAGCGAGATGTAAGACTGAAAAGTCAGCTGCCCTCTGCCACTAAGAGGCAGTCTTTGGGCTGAGGCAGGCTGAGGGTAGAAGAGGAAAAATATTTTAACCTAAATAAGAACATGGAGTTATATGATTTTGACTGAGAAGTTGATGTTTACATTACTATAGTGACTTCTTATAGATAAAAGTAAATTGAAAATGATGAGAAGAGCTAGATAATTTGTGTGTTTTCAGTACTTTGCTTAAATTTTTGAAATTTTCTGGTTTTACTGTATTACTAGAGGGGTACACTCTAAATGACATTTATTCTTCAGAACAGTTGATTAGTTCTTTTGTGAGGCTGCCTTTATGAGTCTGTGTTTCCTTCACAAAATCTCTACAAATCAGCTCTGGGAGTTTGGCTTACCTTTCCCCCTTTGTTTCTGAAAAGGCTACAGGGTCCTGTTGGAAGAGCAGTAATATGGAATCATAGACGTGTCACCAAACAGGAGCCAGTGAAATGTCTTAAGGCAAGATGGGGGACAATTTTGCCTCATACCCAGTGGGAAATTTGTGGGTTTGCTGACTTCCAACACAGCAGGATTTTCAGGATGTGTCAATATGAGGCATAAAGGCAATATGATTTGTTAGGCAGAATTTTAAAAGCATATACTTGAACAGAGTGTGAGTCCTCAAAGAAGACAAACACAGGGATCTTTATGGCCTTGAGCTGGTTATATTTTGGGGGCCTTGAAATCTTTAAAACTTGTGAATCTATGGAAAGAAGGGTTTAGATGAAAGGCCACAGCTCTTTCTGCAGGGAAATGTGATGGTTCTACATAGGTGAAAGCCATTCAGGTGATAGAGAGGTAGCCTATCCTAGGAAAAGTGCCCTGAGGAAGTTTGTTAGCAGGGGAAGGGAACATTTTACCATTTTACAGGTGAAAGGGATAATTCATTGACAAGTAAAAAAAATCCATTTGTAGGTAAAAGGAATGGCCAAGTTAAAGAGTGTCTGTAAGGCTCATTGTGTCTTTAAGGACTTTAGGATTTTTTTTGATTGGGTTTAGTTTATGTATTGAACCTATAGTTTTTTTCTGGTTTTTTTTTTTTTTAGACAGGGTCTCGCTTTGTAATTCAGGCTGGCCCTGAGCTTACTATGTAGCCCAGGCAAGCCTTGAACTCAGCAATCCTCCTGTCTCTGCCTCTAGAGTGCTGGGAATACAGGCATGAGCCACCACACCCGGCTGTAGTTTTTTTTTTTTAAGTATGATTTAAAAATTGTGATTTTTCTTGTTGCCTTTCTATATTTTTTCCTATTCATCTCAGAACTAGTATTCTGGTCTAATGCTTTTTGAATAGGCCAACAAACTCAAAATGTAGCATATTTCTAAACAGCACATGGGTCAAAGAATAAGGTCTCAGCAAATTAATAAACAGTCTCCAGCCATACCACCCTGATTGTGCCTTACCTCAGAAATGCTGGGCCTGGTTAGTGCTTGGTTGGGAGAAAACTTAAAAATATTTGAATTAAATAAAAACAAAAGTACAGTATATCAAAATGTATAGAGTATAGTGAGGG
This sequence comes from Thryonomys swinderianus, assembly GCA_004025085.1. Classification (NCBI taxonomy): domain Eukaryota; kingdom Metazoa; phylum Chordata; class Mammalia; order Rodentia; family Thryonomyidae; genus Thryonomys; species Thryonomys swinderianus. Next base: position 5,625 of record PVIC010005418.1, read on the forward strand.
CAGTACTCAGAATTTATAGCATTGAATACACACACATATATGTGTGTGTATATATATATATATATATAAATTAAAATCAATGTTTCTACCTTCAGAAAATAGTAAAAAAGCCCAACTAAATCTCAAGTGAGCAGATGACAAGAAATAAAAAAGATGGTAGTAGATGTCAATAAAGTGGAAAACAAAAATATAAAGTCAAATCAAATATTGGTTCTTTGAAAAGATCAGTGAAATTGAGGGCCTTTTATCTAGTTTAAGAAAAAAATATACAAATTACTATTATCAGGAAAAAGAGAGGGGTCATTGCTAGTGATCTCAAAGACACTAAAAGGACAATAAAACACTAGTATAAAATTTTCTGTGCAAACAAAATCATTAATTTAGATGAAATAGATCAATGACTTAAGAGAATCTGTTTTATAAAAACTAATGAGTTTATGCCTTTGTAGTTACTGCAATTATTTGTTTGAATTTGTTCTGCCCTCCTACTGTGTTTTCTGCTTAGCAAATCTTTTGTTTTGATTTCTTTTCTGTTCTTTTTTTCTGTCTTCCAATGAATTAATGTAGTTAAAAATCCTTCTGACTGACCTCTCCCTCTTTAGAGTCTACTCATTACTGTTTAGATAGTTTAGCAGAAATTAACAAACTTCTTATCCCATATTGCCCTTATAATCCTTGATTTTCTAGTTACAGTGAAGTCTGATTTTAGCTGAGACGTAACTGCCTAGAATAGAGATCACCCTTTTTAGCTTTTCTTGTACCTATATATGGTTACAAATTTTGGTATTCTGGGCCTTGATAATAGCAGTGTGAGTGAAGTACTGAAGGCAGAGGCACAGTTGGTATAATATCCTGAAAGCACAGGAGATAAAGCAATCAGAAAGCAGAAATTGCCTATTGCCTCACTATCCCACATGTGCCCAATCTCATCAGAAAACAGAGACAAGTTTTTTAGGAGGTATTTTAAATTTTTTTTTATTCAGAAAAGATTCTAAGTTCACATATTATAAAATTAACCATTTTAAAGTAAACGGTTCAGTGGTGCTTAGTACATTCACAATCTTGTGTGAAAACATCTTTTGTTTCCAGATCTTTTGCTTCTAGAATAAGGCAGAATTAAGTAGTTTTTCCTCAATTCTCTACTATCCTCTTGGCATCTACCAGCGTTTTGTCTCTAGAGATTTATTCTGGAAATTTCATATAAATGAAATTGGGTTTATATTCTTATAAATGGAACAGAACAACAAAACAAAAGCAGAGATACTGGACTACATAGCTAAAAGTCAAGCTCACTTGCTTTTTTCATTCTCAGGCCTGAAGTTGAAATCTCTGCCCTTTTCAAAGTGGCCTCCAGAAGTCTCTTTCCATAGTCACCTCATATGCCATCTCCCAGCATCCTTTGCACCAGTTCTGTCTGTTTCTGGGTGTCTCCTTCTGGAGTGAGGAAAAAGAGTCAGTGCGGGTAAGTGCTCTCTGCTGCTCCTGGTTCCAAGAGTCTCCACTAGGCTGTCACTAATATTATACTTGCAATGCCTTTGATGATTTGACTTGCCTTTTATAATCCAGAAGTGGAGGGAGACAAACCAGAGAACTCTCTGTGCTTGTTATCATGTCTTCATAGGTGGTTTGTGAAATAGATCTTATTATTGCTAGTATTCCCTCTTTCACAAATGAGAAAAACCAAGGTTCACAGCAAGCACAAAACTAGCTCAAGATAATATGACAGGAATAGGTGGGGCATATGTCAGTTTGACTTTAAAGCCTAATGTAGCTTATACTCTGTGTTATCAGAGTTATAGATGAACCTGGAAAGAATCTGTGGGATGATAGAAGGGCAGTGACCCTAGGCAAACTCAGCAAGAGGAGCTTACAAATGTTCTTTGAGGAGGCCACTAGGATTTTGTAGTCTTCTATTCAAATCCACCTGAGTCACTCACTATTTCTTGTATTTTATGCATTTTGGTTTGCTGTTAGAATTGGCTGCATGTTACCCTTGGCACTGAGCTAGTGATGTTTTTTCTTTCTCATGTTTGCATTCAGTCAGGTGGGGGTTATGTTCTGTCCCTGTGTACTCCTAAGATTTGGCTCTTTAGCCATAAACTATCCAGTGCTATGGACTATTTTTCCTCACTTGACATTTCGGGTGCTCACTTCCCACCCACAGGTTTAATGTTCAAGTGCAGTTTTTCATGCCTTCATTCATACTTGCTCTTTACATTTTTTTTTTATTCAGTACTGGGATTGAATCCAGGGCCTTCACTGAACTTCCTTGACAACTTTAAAACTTTTTTTGTTTTTTTATTTTAAGACTGTCACATACCTATAATCTCAAAACTGGAAGACTAAGGCAGGAGGATCATAAGTTTGAGCCCAGCCTGGGAAACTTTGCTATCTTTTCTGTTTCTTAAATCCATTGTCCACAAACTCAGGGTCAGTTGTGGGATCAAAAGACCTTCTGAGTGAGCCCAGGCTGTGTTATGGTTTAGACCTACAAGGCCCCTTGGAAGCCTCACGCACTCAGTGACTGGACTCTTAGAAGGAGGTTGCACTATGGGGCACAATATTACTCAGTGGATGGAGCACTGGAAGTGCTCCTGCGAGGTAGAGTCTAGTAGGAAAAGGTAGCTGACTAGGAATGTGAACTAGTAGGATAAGATAAGTGACTAGGAATGTGAAAACTAGGGTGTGTCTTCCTCCCTACTTCCTGCTAGGCACTCTGGCCCCTGGCTGCTGCCACATGAGCAGCTCCTGCTGCTGTGCCTGTGTGCTGTTCCTGCCTTGGAGCCAGCTGATCATCGGCTCACACTGTGTATTAACATAAGTCTCTTGCCCTTGAAGATGTGCATTTTGTCCCAGAGATGACAAAGTGACAAGGCAGACTGTTCCCTACAGTCCATGGTCCATCTGGCCACAAGGATGCGTCTCCCCAAGGGATATTTCAAAGGATGTTGGGCATCTGATTACAAAACTTCCCTTTATGGACATCAGAGATGAACTCAAGCAGGGCTCAATTTGTGGCATTAGTGGTGAAGGAGGTTTGTTCTGATTTGGCAAATTTGAAGCCAGGAACAAAATAAATAGGAGACTCTCAACCACAAAAATGTCTCCCAGTGAATACTCAGAAGTCATTTAAAAATCTGTGTCTGGAGAGCTGAGGGATATAATAAGACATCATAGGAGGAAGATGGGAAGAGTGAAGTAGTTTTTTATACTATCTCTTCACAGCTATAGTATTTCACTAGGGAAAGGAATAATACTTTTAAATATTTAAAAACCTGCCTACTTTTATGTCAATTTCCATCAAACCTGGATATACCTCTAAGTAACATATAGATCTGGGTTTCTCACGTACCATAATACTTCTTTTAAAAATATATATTTTATCCATTTTGTTAGCTATAAACCACAAACCATATAGCTCATCCACAATTGAATGGCTTTTAGCATATTCACATTTGTGAAAAGAAATTACATACCTACTAAGGGTCATTATTCCCTATTCCTTACATGCGCTTTTTTAAACCCTAGAGAACTACTGATCTACTTTCTGTTTCTTTGGATTTGTCTGTTCTAGATATTTCATGTACAGTAGCCACTCTACCTCTTTACCTGTGGTTTTATTGCCTGTAGTTTCAGTTATTTGCAATTAGAATATTAAATGAAAAATTCCAGAAATAAATGGTTCATAAATTTTATTTTAAGTTAAACCTACTATTATTACATATGCCATAAATATTACTCTAATTTGATCATTACATAGGATATACATATACTGAATCATAACACTGTAGCCCATACATATATATAATTAAAACAATAAAAAGAAACCAAAACAATAATACCAAAACAAATCTAGAAATATTGCTTATTTATATTACTGTGACATTAAAAGTTATCTTCTCTCATATATGTGTATACAGATATAACAAGTTAGATCATGGAGTTCAAATCTGGCTTTCCACTGAACACTGTATTATAAACAACTTTCTATTTTAACAAATATCTACTTCTTCAGTCTTCCTGGCTTCACACAATAGTTAAACATGATCTGTTTAAATAATCATGTGTTGTCAGAAATTTTTAGTTACACTCAGTTCTTTCATTACACAAACATTGTTTATACTCATAATTTTTTGTAGTATACTTTTAGGATACAATTTGCTAGATGTAAGGATATGAATATTTAATAATTTTTTTTTGAGACAGGATCTCTCTTTTGTAGTTCAAGCTGGCTCTGAGCTCACTATGTAGCCCAGGCAAACCTCGAACTCAGCAATCCTCCTGCCTCTGCCTCCCAAGTGCTGGGATTACAGGTGTGAGCCACCACGCCCGGCACTGTGGTACATGGTCTTGATTGCTGGTGGGCGTGAGTCTCCATGCCCAGCATTGTATGTGGTTACCGGGGGTCAAACTCAGGACCTTGTGCTTGCGATGCAACACTGGAACCTCTGAACTAACCCTCCAGCCCTTTAATAAAATTTAAAGATGAATTTATTTCATTTCTTTTAATTGTAGAAAATTTCAAACATGCACAAAAGTAGAGGGAATAGCATAGTGAATCTCCATTTACCATTATCCAACTTCAATATCAACATTTTGCTAATCTTGTTTTAATTACCTACAACTCCTTGTTTGCTCGTTTTATTGGAAAATCTTACAGTAAACACCAGATGATAGGTAAATATTACTTTGTAAGTTGTGTGTATACATATTCCTACTTGTATTTCCTTAATGTCATAACTTGTGTCAGTTATCAGATCAAGTCATGGTCTCAGAGTGTTTGTGTTCAATGAACCCTTATTTTACTTACTAATGGCTCCAAAGTGCAAAAGTAGTGATTGTAGCAGTTCAAATATATTACAGAGAAGTCTTAAAATACTTCCTTTAGGTGAAAGGCTAAATTCTTGGATTTAATAAGGAAGAAAAAAAATCATATACTGAAGTTGTTAAGATTTATGGTACAAGAGATTCTGGGAGAGAAATCAGATTCACATAACTTTTAGTCAATGTATAATTACAACTATATCAGAGTTATCAATCTCTTCCTATGCATAATTTATAAATTTTATTGTAAATATGTATAGGACAAAATATACCATATAGAGAGTTTGATACTCTTTGAAGTTTTAGGCACCGACTAAGGGCTGAAGAATGTGTTCCTTATGAGTAAGGGAAGCTACCATAAGTGGAACCATGTGACGTGAGGTGTTTTGTGTCTTGCTTATTTCTTTTAGCTTACTGTCTTCAAGTTCAACCATGTCATAGCATGTACCAGTACTTGTTTTTTCTTTATTGCCAAATAATATTTCATTGTACTGGTACAGAGGAGTGATGGTAAACCTTTGAGAGATTTCAGTGATAATGAACATCTGGCTGCGGCATATGTGCCATAGGTTTTCCATCACCGGTACAGAGCCTTGTCTCAGTCGAATAGGCCCCTTAGCTGCACAGATGTAAACCATTGCACTGGTGCACAGTTTTCTTCTTGCCGAAGCTTTAAACAAAGAAGCTTGAGGTTTGGGCTGGTGTAAACTCCCGGGTGTGCTTTGCTCAAAGCAGTGTCTTTGCAAATTTACTTTTGTTTATTTGGTGATGTGGTGGGTGGGACAAAAATGTTTCTTGGCAGCATTTGCCCTGTGCCCACACTGTGGCTCATTCTGAAAGAAAGGACAGTGTTTTTGTGTTTATCTTACAGTTATGGATGTGAGACCAGCACACAGGAAAAAAGGCATTGGGAATGATTTTAAAAGCCTTCAATTATTCTGGGCTCACTCATTGTGGCTTTGGGGCCCAGGGGCTCGAGTCCTATACTGAGCTGGACAGAATTCTCACATCTCTGCAGTCTGGGAATGGTTGTTTTGAGAGACTGGATTAGTAGTACCTTAGAAGAAAAATGATGTTTTCACAGAAGTACCATTTACAGTAGCTACAGTAAGGTCCCTTCGACAGCTTTTCTGTGGATTAAGAGGAGAACATGGATTTGGTAAGGAATCAATGAAAAAGAGCAGAGAAGATATCATGTGATAACTGAGACACTTTATTAGGATGTGTCCAGGGACAGCTGAGATTCCCTTGGAAGGGAAGGACTTGAAGTTTAATAACCATGCTGGGACTTTGTAACTTGTGCCCTACCAGGCTCAAGTATGTGCTGTGCCACTTATGGATCACCTGTATAGTGAGGAAATTGGGCTGGAAGTCACAGATTATCCACCTGGTGTTGATGGTGTTCATCATCAACATGGCTAAATATGAATGAAGTCCCTTAGCCCTGCGAGAGAAAGCCTAGATAGAAATGAATGACCAAGAATAAAACATGCTTCCTCTTAATTCATATTTTGGAATGTTGATGGTGAACATATGTGGTTTGATTAACACAAGTTTTAGACATGAGTTTAAATACCTGTAGGAAAACATGTACTCTTTAGTTAGCCACAGACCCTGTATCTCATATTGGCCTGATTCATATATTTGTGTTGCCCAGTGTGATTCACCATGGTCTTGGTAAAAGGACTTTGAATAACCCATCTCCCCTTGTGGAACTGCACACTGAACCATATGGGCAGTGGGGTCATTCACTTTTGGCCAACCACCAACTGAAGCGATGAAAAGTAAGTGCTACTTTCACCAGTCTAATGCCATTTTTGGTAAGGAATCGATAAATTGAGAGTGATAAATTCCTGGAGAAAACAAAAATATATATGCTTTTGCAGATTGGTACAACATGCAAGCTCACATCACTCCCTTGTATCCTGCTTCTAGGGCAGGGTCTAGAATGTTTTTAGTTTATACCATTTGTCTGAATTTATTTCAGTAATTCCCACTTCAAGAGTTTTTATTTGCCATGCCTTTTCTCCCAATGTGTCCTTGATGATTGGTTTTACAATATTTCAAATATCAATGAACAGGTGACAGAGGCATATTTGGGGTCAAGGATAAGGCTCTCAGAATTTCAGTACATAGGAACTGTTTGTCTTGTTTATCAGAACACCAACCCTGAGAGTAAAGAGGAAATCATTTTATGGGAAAGTGACCTCTTTTTCTAGGGTTGTTATTTTTATCCTTTGAAAGACAATAATACCAAATTATAGGTATGTGGAACTTTATGTATTTATAAATAATCTCACATCAACATCTCATATTATGCTAACTCCTAAGATAGGGAAGACAGTATTATTCTGACCTTACATGCAATGAAGCTGAAACACCAAGACACTAAGGGCTCACTCAGAGACATGCAATTAAATGACTTAAACTTTAAGACTTGCTATGCATACAAAATCTATTTCTTTAGGAAAATAGAGTATTTTTCCTTCCTATTTGTACTCTTGATTTCAAAGGCTAGAGATGGGCAGTATTGTGATAAAGATAGAGCTGAACTGAAGATACCCAAGCTCAATGCAGTGTGTAATTTTGTGATAAATTATTAAAAGGATGTTCTCAAAGGAAAGGTTAAATGTGGGAGTGTTGAGAACCACTGACACATAATATAAAATGTAATAAAATCAGTGTAGCATGGAAAGATAAGAGAGTTTGCTATGAACTTGATCTAATAGAGTCAAGTAATTTCCACAGTCACACAAGCAGGATATAAAAACTGCAATCTCTGATCAGGATATTCCCATACAGATAAAACCCAGCCCAAGGGGCAAGCCACAGGTTGTACTCACAATATTTGCTCCTGGGGAAATGGTTTTTCAGGAAGTACATCAGTTTAAAGTATGTCAAGTTCAAAGCAAGAGTAAGAAAACAATATGAACAACTATTTTATCAGACTTTGACAAAGGAAAGTGGAGAAATATTATACAAGCAACGGGGCTCCTTAACAAAAAGAAATACAGCTTATAAGAAAATGTTTAGACCTTCAGTTTCCTAGAAAAGAAAGAATACAGCATATGAACTACCTCAGTGGTTATGCACCTGGGAAGTATCATGGAAATCTTTTGAATTGGGGATTGTCTCTCTTAGAAAGGTCTACTTATGGGCATGGGCTTGATGAAATAGATACACAGAAATGAGCCTGTTCTGCCCTTATAAAGCCCAGTTATGAACTCTACATAAATCCCTAAGACCCTGAGAACATCTGTTCTGTGAAATATCAACTGTTTACCATCATGTTTCTGACAGTTCTAACAAATTGTGAAATACATAAATTCTTCATCTCTGAAAGTCACTAACAGCTATAATTAAGGGGTGGAGCTCCAATTCAGAAGAAACAAATGGATGAGCAAATAGGGATCTCTTTAGGTACTTTTCCAATTTGCTGTAGGGTTTGGATCATGAATTGTTGTTGGGTTTTGTCAAATACCTTTTCTGCATCTACTGAGATGATCATATGGTTTTTGTTCTTGAGTCTATTAATATAGTACATTATGTTTATTGATTTACATATGTTGAACCATTCTTGCATCCCTGGGATGAATCCAACTCAGTCAGGATGTATGATTCTCTGTACTCTGTTTGCCAGTATCTTATTAAGGATTTTTGCATCAATGTTCATTAGGGAGATTGTCCTGTAGGTCTCTGTTTTGGCTGGGTCTTTCTCTCCTATTGAAATCAGTGTAATGTTTGTTTCCAGGAATGAATTTGGGAGTACTGTTTCCCTTTTGATTTCATTAAAGAGTTTGAGTATAGTAACATTAACTCTTCTTTGAAAGTTTTATAGAATTCAGAAGTAAAACCGTCAGGACCAGGGCTTCTCCTTTTCAGTAGGTTTTTTATTACATGTTTAATTTCACAGATTGATATTGGGCTGTTTACCATTTCTCTATCTTCTTCATTCAACTTCAGAAGTTCATATGTTCCTAGGAGTCTATTCATTTCTTCTATATTTTCCATCCTATTGGAGTACAAATTTCTCTAAGTAGGTGTTTATTATCTCCCGGGCTTCCACCGGATCTGTGATGATTTTCCCCATTCTCATTCCTGATAGCATGGATTTAAGCCTTTTCCTTCCTTTGTTTGATAAGGTTGGCTAAGGGTCTGTCAATTTTGTTTATTCTTTTGAAGAACCAACTCTTTATTAAATTTTTGTATCATTCTCTTAGTCTTCAATGCATTGATTTCTGCCCTGATCCTTACAATTTCCTCCCTTGTATGAGCTTTGGGTTTGTCTTGCTCCTTTTTTTCTAGTATCTTGAGGTTCCACCTTAGATTGTCTATTTGAGCTTGCTCTTTTCCTGGTGTGGGCATTCACTGCTCTCAATTTCCACATTGAACTGCTCTCATTATGTCCCATAAATTCCTATATGTTGTGGTGGGATTATCATTTAACTATAAAAACTGTTTAATTCTTCTGTGATCCATTGGTTGTCCAGCACAGGTTTCATATATTTGAAGTTTTTTAGGTGTTCTTTGTCATGGAATTATCTTATTACTCATTGATTTTGAAAGTAGTTTTGCAGGATACATTACTCTAGTTTGGAGGTTGTTTTCTTCCAAAGATTGAAACACTTCACTCCAGGCTCTTCTTGCATTGAGTGTTTGTATTGAAAAGTGTGCTATGATCCTAATGGGCTTCCCTTTGTATGTGTTTTTCTTTTCTTTTCTCTAACTACTTTCAGTGTTTCTTCTTCTGTTGGATATCTGGAACTTTGATAATTATATGCCTTGGTAAGGCTTTATTTTAATATCATGGCCATTTGAAATTCTGTATACCTCATTTATTTGTATGTCCAATTCTTTTCATTTTCTTATGAAGTTTTCTGCTGTTACATCTGTGAACAGTTTTTTAATGTCTTTTACTCTCTCCTGCATCCTCAGTAACTCTAGTCAGTCTTACGTTATTCTTCTTTGTATTGTCTAGGAGCTGTTGCATTGATTTCTAATGGCTCTTGTCATTTTCCATAAATTATATCTTTCTTGTTCATTAGCTGTGATCTTGTCCTTTAGGTATGAAATTTGGTCCTTGACTTCATTCATCCTACTTTGCAAACTTTCATTGGAGTTTTTAATCACCTGAAACTCTGTTTGAAGCTGTTTAAGAGGTTCCATTGCTTTTGTTGTCCCAGATTCTATCATGCCTCTGAACTCTTCTTTAGCATTATTAATATCTTCATCATATATTTTTCTTTTCTCTAACTGCTTTCCATATTTTGTTCTTTTGTTTTTGATGAAAACAGTATATCTCTTTTCATCTCAGAGACTATTTCTGATTTCCATTTTACTAGATCTTCTTTTGTTACCATCTCAGAGTCCTGGTGATTGAGCTTCAGTTTGCTCATTTGCCCTTTTCCCTGGATTCCCTTGTGGTAGTGATCTTTGCATCTTGGCTTTTGAATTTTTCTCATTTATATTCCTTTGTTGTTACAGATGTTATTCATTTAATTACTTGCCTGGTATCTGGGCAATGCTTGTTGCAAGTCTCTCTTCCTTTGGATCCCTTAGGAGATGGCTACTTCCTGGGTTGTCCTCCTTGGATCTTTTAAGTATTCTCAGTTCAATGGATGCAGTCAACAGGACTCCCTCATTCTTGCAGTGATTGTTTTTTTTTACATGGTGGACTGGGTGGAAGAATTCACTGAAGGCCTCTGTCTAGGTTCCAGTACTACAGCTGCACTTATTCAGTGTCCACAGACAAGCAGGTGGGGTCTCTGGAGGCTCTTCCCCATACAACAGTTGTGTCTGGTTTATCCCACAAGGAAATGCAAATTCCAAGCCTTCTGATTTCACCCTGGTTGTAGAATAGTGAGGGAGCAGAGCTGAGACAGTGGGACAGGGCAGTGGCAATTGACTTGGGATGAAGCTGCAGTTTACTTGTGCCCCTGGCTACAGAGCTACAAATCCAGTATTTCTTTCTTTGTGGTATATCTGGAACATTGAGAACTATATGCCACAGTGTAGTTTTTTTTTTAATATTATAGCCATTTGGAGTCCTTTATGCCTCATTTATCTGCATGTTCCGTTCTTTTCATTTTCCTGTGTTTTCTGCCATTGTACCTATTGATTTGCCTACTCTCATTCACTGGGAGCTAACATTTTATACTTCAGTCCCATGAATTGGACTATTTTGGATACTCCATATAAGTAGAGCAATACATTACTTGTCTTTCTGTAACTGGTTTATTTAGCTCAATAATAATAACAGATTTACCCATGTTATTACAAATTGCAGAATTCCCTTTAAGGCTAAATAGTATTCTATTTCATATATATATATATATATATATATATATATATATATATATATATATATATGTTTGTTTGTTTGTTTATTCTTTTATTATTATTTATATATGAAAAACATTCACTTATTTATTATTTATTTTAGCAGTGGTCCCTTTAGGTTATTTCTATATCTTGGCCATTCCTGCAATGAGCCTAGGAATGTTTAGGTCTATTTGAGACTCTGGTATTAATTCTTTGATTAACAACAAAGGAGTAGGATTGCTGGATCATAGGATAGGTCTATTTTTAAAATTTTTGAGGATCTTCCTTATTGTTTTTCACAGTAGCTGTACCAAATTATATTCCCACTACAGGTATTCAAGGGGCTCAGTTTATCCAAATCTTTATCGACTGTTATCTTTTGTTTCTTGTTGTCCCTTTGTTTACAATACCCAGTTTCCCCTCTGACAGGTATGAGGAGATATCTCATAGTTGCTTTGGTTTGCATTTCCCTGAGGTTGTTTACTTTTAAATATGCTTGTTTGACCATTTGAAAATTTTATTTTAAGAAATGTCAATTGAAGTCCTTAGCAAATTTTTAACCAGTTTGTGATTTTGTTACATTATTACATTGTAGGAAATAGAAATGAATTCTTTATCAGTTAAATACCTAGGTTACAAATATTTTCTCCCATTTCATAGGTTTGTTTTACACTCTGTTTCCAAGAAATGGCTGCCCTGGTTTAACTCAATGATCGAAATCTTGAGAGCTAGAAAATATGATTGTATGTTAGTAAGTAAGAATCCTTTGCAGATCCTGCTCTCAGTGGGTACAGCATGCCTGCTGCCTTCTACAGATGCTGGGCTGGGAAAAAGTCCAAAATGTTCTAAATGAGCAAAAGGCTATTAGGAGACATAACACTCACCCACGAACTTCTGGTACTACAGGGCAGAAAGGAAAGGGAAATAATGAGCCATGCCAGATGGATGGTAAACAGTCAAGAAATACTTATAAAATGAATATATGAGACAAAAATCTGTATACATGATGTTATAGTAAGTTCCTAATGAGAACTATTTGGCTATAGCATAGTCTTGGGGACAGATTTGTGGAAGAAATGGCAGAAATTTGCTTGCCATTAGAAGAAATAACAGCATCCCCATCTCCTTAGTAAATATGTGCTGCAGAAAATAAGTTCAAGTCATAGGTGCCATAAGGCCTAATAGGGTTATTTTTGAAAACCTCTTTTTAATCCAGATGAAATCTCCTGAGGTGATCATGGCTCATAGAGAGGAAGCAAGTATTTCATGGTAATTTATGAACAAAAGTCAAATATTTTTATAACTGTTTTTCATTAAAATCATAAAGGGTTTAAGGGATACCATCACCAACAGAGTAGTTTCTTTACCTTCCAGAAAGTATAAGGACAGAAAACAAGAGCCAAACTTGGTCAGGATTAATGGTCATGTTCCTCTCCTGAGCCTCTCCTACATTTTTTGCTCCTGTCCCTCCAGTCCCTTGTCTTTTTCCTTCTTTATTTCCTTCTAATTTTGCCTCCTTACTTCTAACTTTCCCTTTTTCCTTTTTCTTTTTTTCTACCTACTTCAAATTCTTCCTAAAAGTGTTATAGATACCACACTAGTGCTGAAAAGTAGGAAATCTGTGAGCCATCCCATCTTTGATGGGTATATATTTTAGCCTTTGCTCATACATTTTAGAGATTTGGACTGAATTTGGGTTGAGTGGTGAAACTTGGCTGGATTTTAAGGCAGACACAGCTTGGGTACTACCAAGTTATTGTTTGGATTACTGAGTAGTGAACAGTGAAGTAAGTTTCAGAGGTGGAGATCTACCTGAATCTCTGTGTCTGTAATGAGGTGTCTTTCTAGGTTTAGCAGACAGCATGACTCATGGAGTATCTGCTGTGATGGCATTTCAGAGAAAATAGATGGTTGTACAGGTGTTATGGCTGGCATATAGAGGTCTCCATCATAGGTGGGGCTTTTTGGATGTGACTGGATCTAGGATATATGAATGTGGATTAAGGATGTACAAATATTGATTAAAGGCATAATAAGTGGATTATTGTATTGACAGTGGGAATTGCTGCTTTCTGCCTGCTTTGGACTGTTTCTCCTGTGCCATGCACCTCTACTATGCTTCCTGCCTTGGAACCAGTGAATAATTGACTGAAACCTCTACAAACTGTGAGCTAAAGAAATTATTCCTCCTTTAACTTGTTGCGTACCAGGCATTTTGTCCCAGCAACAAGGAAGTAACTATAATATGAGAGAAAGCCATAAATATCTGTGACCAGCTTTGACACAGGAAAAGTTATCTGTTTCACTTTTGCCTGATGTGAGAGAAAGAGAATAAGAAAAATAGCAAAGTGTAAAATGTTAACAGGTGGGTATGTCATAGGTTTCAAATGCAGGTTGCCATATAGGAAGCTTCTCTTATTTTCAAGGATATTTTTTATGTTATTCCTGAAAGTTAGCCAAGATGGCTAAAAACATTATTATGTAATGTTTCTGATAATTTCAAATTTTTGTCTGTTGATAAAGAAAATGTAAGAGAGTAAATAGTTCAGTTCATAAGTTGAAGGAAGCAGGTCATTATTCTGGTAGTGAAGGGTTTACCATTAATAAACTGAGTAATCTTGAGGATTTAATCAACTAACTTATCTGAATCTTGGCCTTCTTATTGTAATAAACTTTATACTGTTACCTACCTCACTCACATCATAATGGTGCTAGAAGGAGTCACTTCAATATGTAACAACTCTTTGAAAAACAAAAATTATCATTCAACTAGATCTGGACTTGATAAACTAAGTGTCTACCAGTTGTGATCAGGCAGTAGAAATTGCCATATGTTAGCTAGGCTGAGATTCTTCCCACTTTTCTTTCTGTGTGTTGATTTTGGGTCAAACTTTCTTTTTCTCCTCACCAGGTTTACCCAAGTTTGACAAGAGTTCCTGATGTTTCTTTCCATAGCAATTGGACTAAACTAGGAAGCAGGAGTCCTGTGGCTTTTAGCATCACATCTTTGGGACTTTGCTACACAGAGACATAACTGAGGTGCTCTCTGGCCACACTGAAGCGTATCTTCCTATGTTTGTTGTGGCTGCCTTCACTGTGACCCTCTTAACTCCAACTCATCATTCCTACAGAGGCCAGTACCCTCCTTCAAAGGGACCACTTCTTTTTGGTGACTCTCTAGACAAATTCTTCTGAACTGAATATAGGATTTGATAGTAATTCTAGCCAGTTCATAAGTCACATGAGAAAGCTACTCATTCTCATATTTTAAATAGTGATGTTGCTTGGGACCAAAACTTTCCCTATTCCATACTTACTTAACAATTTTAGTTGTGAGTGACACTTATCTGTTTCAAAAAATTAAACCCCCAACTCCAAATGCAGGACCATCATTTTAAGAGTGATGCCACAGACCTCAGGGTGGACCCCACTCCTCCCAGAGCAGCCCAGATCTGTGCAGAGACAGACCAGGCAAGATAAAAGTTGAGGGATATTTCTTTTTAACTAATGCTTTTAGCTCAGTATATTGTCATTGTTGATTTTGATGCTGTTGTTACTCTTTTTATTCCTTCATTTTGAAATAACTATTTTTTTCTTATTTTCCTACTTTACTGGCACTAAATCTGCCCAACTTTCTGGGTTTTTGCTCTCACTATTGCTTACATCTGTATAGAAAAAGGAATCTAGCTTCTGCTTTGCCATCTACTCCTAGATCCCTCTATTCACCTCTTGTCCCCACATACTCTCCTATCTTCCTGTCAGAACCAATACACAGAAGTAAAAGACTCTTAGGCTGCTCTACTTCTTCCTCTATATTATTATAAGGGGTGTGCAAAGTCTCCAGTGGTCTTACAGCATACAGTTGGCACTGTTTTATATATGTCCTTTTAGCCTCTGTTACCCGTTGGCATATATGAGGTTCTCGAGATCTATGTGATCTTTATATATCTGCTAACCCTATTTCATTCTCCTTCTGTCATTTCCCAGGGACCTTTTATCCCCAAAGGGTTCTGGGGGTACATTTATGATCTGCATGTTGTATACACATTGCTGATTAATTCTAAATTTTGGCATATGGACATAGAGGTAACTCATGAGTTCAAAGTCTTCAGAATAGAAATTGTCGAAACTTTTCATTTCGTTTATGATGTTCAATACTGACACTGGTACTGACAGTACTATGGTAACAAAGATGATGTGATTGCTCTGTTCAAATACCTCCCATGATGTGTCAGAACTGAGAACTCTCAAGGGTCACTACAGTTTCAAGGTGCCACTTCCAAAGGGTCCCAGATAACAGACAGAAAGAGACTTGCAACAAACATTGCCCTAGCATCAGGCAAAAAATTAAATAACATTAGCAATAACAAAAGAGTAGAAATGAGAAAATATTCAAAAACCAAACACAAAGGTCACCACCACAGGGAAATTGAGAGAAAAGGAAAATAGAACAAACTGAAGCTCAAACACCAGGTCTTTGTGAGATGGTAACTAAGGCAGATCTAGTAAAATGGAAATCAGAACTCATCTCTGAGATAAAAACAGAGATACTGTCCATAGTGAAGGTCATCAATAAAGAAGAGATCAGTGAGATGACAGAATCCAAGATAGCAGAAGCAATGGAACCTTTTAAACAGCTGTAAGCAGAGCTCTGGGCAATGATGAAGATTAAAGTTTGTGGAGTAGGATGAATGAAGCAGAGAACCGAATCTCAGACCTACAGGACACCATAGCAACCAATGAACAGGAAAGACATAATCTATGGAAAAGGACAAGGGACTATGAAAAATCATTCCAGCGGCTTCAAAGAAAAATAACAAGACTGGAGTCACTGAGGAAGCAAGAGACAGTGCAAAAGAAAAAAAAAAAAACCTGTTGTCAGAGATAATGGCAGAAAATTCACAGGAAAAGAATTGGACATACAGATTAATGAGGCCTATAAGTCTCCAAAAGTCCATAACATAAAAATATCTATACCTAGACATATAATTATAAAAGTTCCAGATATACATCAAAAGAATGAAATACTGAAAGCAGTGAGAAAAAGGAAGAAAATTACTTACAAAGGGAAGCCATTTGGGATCACAGCAGACTTCTCAACACAAACAATGCAAGGATTATTTCAAGCATTACAGGAAAACATCCTCCAACCTAGACTATTATATCCTGCAAAATTATCTTTCAGAATAGACGGGGAAATAAGATACTTCCATGATAAAGAACACCTGAAAAACTTCACAAATATGAAACCTGCACTCCAAAACATTCTAAAGAACATCTTGGGAAAAAACATAGAAAATTCCATACCCACGAGACCCAGAAAAGTGAACTCACTGGGGCAAACAAGAAACTTAATAGAAAAGGGGAAAAGCAAATAAGAACCAAGAACAGGGAAACATGGCAGCTCTGAAGATGTCCATATCACTCATAACCACTAATGTCAGTGGACTCAATGAACCAATTAAAAGACAAAGACTAGCAGACTGGATCAAGAAGCAAGATCCTACAATCTGCATACAGGAAATACACCTAATTCAGAAGGAAAACCATAGACTGAAAATAAAAGGTTGGAAAAGAATCTTCCATGCCACAGAAAACTGCAAAAAAGCATGAGTGGCGTTATTGTTTGCAGATAAAATATATTTCAAACCCAAACTGATTAAGAGAGATGAAGAAGGTCACTATATTGTCATACAGGGAACTATCCAAGAGAAAGAAATAACAATCATAAATATTCATGTACCAAACTCTAATGCACCCAACTATATAAAACAAACATTAGTGGACATGAAAAGTGAGTTAACCATGAATACAATAGTAGTAGGGGACTTCAATACACTACTATCACAAATTGACAGATTGACAGGATAAAGAATCGATAGGGAAATACTTGAGCTAAATCAAACTTTTGAGCAAATGGACTTAATAGATGCCTACAGAATATTTCACCCTACAAAGTCAGAATATACATTCTTTTCAGCTGCTCATAGGTCATTCTCCAAAATATATCACAACCTAATTCATAGAACAGGCTTAAGTAAATGCAAAGGAATTGAAGTGATCACTGCATACTATCAGACCATAGTGCCTTGAAACTGGAGCTGAATTGCAAAGGAAATTCCAAGATCCTCACAAACACATGGAAATTGAACAACACTCTTTTGACCAACAATGGGCCACAAAAGAAATTAAAGAAGAAATAAAACAATTTCTACAACTAAATGACAACCCAAGTACAACATACAGGAACTTATGGGACACAATGAAAACAGTTCTACGAGGGAAATTCATAGCAGTGAATGCCTACACTTGGAAAGTAGAGCAAACTGAAATAAACAATTTGATGATGAACCTCAAACAATTAGAAAAAGAGGAGCAAAACAAACGCAAAGCTCATACTAAGGAGGAAATTATAAGGATAAGAGGAGAAATTAATGGAATGGACACAAAGAGAACAATACAAAGAATTAATGAATTGAAGAGTTGGTTCTTTGAAAGGATAAAATCGACAGACCCTTAGCCAACTTTATCAAACAAAGGCAGGAAAAAGCTCAAATCCATGCTATTAGGAATGATGGAAGATACAGTGGAAGTCCAAAGGATAATAAACACATACTTTGAAAATCTGTACTCTAAGAAGATGGAAAATCTAGAAGAAATGGATAGATTCCTAGACACATATGAACTTCCAAAGCTGAAGGAAGAGGTTATAAAAATGTTAAACAACCCAATATCAATCTGTGAAATTGAAAATGTAATAAAAAACCTATCAACAAAGAAAAGCCCTGGTCCTGATGGCTTCACTGCTGAATTCTACAAAACTTTTAAAGAAGAGTTAATGCCTGTACTCCTCAATCTTTTTAATGAAATCAAAAAGGAAGCAGTACTCCCTAAATCATTCCTTGAAGCAGCCGTGACCCTGATTCCAAAAGCAAAAAAAAAATCCAACCAAAAAAGAAAACTACAGGCCAATCTCTCTAATGAACATTGATGTAAAAACCATCAATAAAATACTGGCAAACAGAATACAGAGAGTTATCAAGAAAATCGTACACCCTGATCAAGCTGGACTTATCCCAGGGATGCAAGGCTGGTTTAACATATATAAATCAATAAATGTAATATACCATATTAACAGACTCAAGGACAGAAACCGTATGATCATCTCAATAGGTGCAGAAAAAGCATTTGACAAAATCCAACACCCATTCACGATCAAAACATTACAGAAAATCAGAATAGATGGACTTTATCTCAATTTAATACAAACTATTTATGAGAAACCAACAGCCAGCATCATACTTAATGGCCAAAAGCTGAAATGTTTTACACTAAGATCAGGAATGAGACAAGGATGCCCACTGTCACTACTGTTATTCAATATAGTGCTGGAAACATTAGCCATAGCAATCAGGCAGGACAAAGATATAAAAGGAATAAAGATAGGAAAGGAAGAAGTTAAACTGTAATTATTTGCTAATGATATGATACTTTATCTAGAGAATCCTAAAAACTCAACCAAGAGACTGCTAGACTTAATTACCAAATTTAGTAGTGTGGCTGGATATAAGGTCAATGCTCAAAAATCAATAGCCTTTGTCTACACAAACAACAGACTCACTGAAAGAGAAATTGGGGAGGCAATCCCTTTCACAGCAGCACCCAGAAAAATTAGATATCTAGGGATCAACCTAACAAAGGAGGTGAAAGACCTCTACTCTGAAAACTATAGGACTCTGACAAACAAGATAGAAAAGGATATCAGAAAGTGGGAAGACATCCCTTGTTCCTGGGTAGGGAGAGTCAACATCATCAACATGGTTATACTCCCACAACTACTATATAGATTCAATGCAATTAAATTGAAATTCCAACACTATATTTTACAGAGATAGAGAAAATAATATAAAAATTCATCTGGAAACAACAAACCTAGAATAGCAAAAGCAATTCTAAGCAACCATGACATGGCAGGGGGTATTACAATCCTCAACTTAAAATTGTACTATAAAGCCACTGTGATAAAAACTCCATGATACTGGCAAAGTAACAGACCCAAGGACCAGTGGAATAGATTAGAAGACCCAGAAACAACTCCGGATACACTAAGCCACCTTATCTTTGACAAAGGAGCCAAACATCCCCAATGGAAGAAAGCCTCTTTAACAAATGTTGCTGGAAAAACTGGGCTTTAACCTGCCAACAACTAAAGCTAGACTTATCTCTTTTACCATGTACAAAACTAAATTCACAATGGATTCAAGACTTAAACATTAAAACAAACAATAAGCCAGCTGGAAAACAGGTTAGGTAAAACTCTTGGAGACATTGTCTTAGGCACAGACTTCATGAATAAAACCTCTATAGCACAAGAACTAGCAATAAGAATCAACAAATGGGATCTCAATTCAAAAGACCCAATTCAGAAATGGGCATCTGAAATGAACACACACTTCTCAGAAGCAGATGTCAAAGCAGCCAAGAAGCATATGAAGAAATGTTCAACATCACTGGTCATTTGAGAGATGCAGATGAAAACAACAATGAGATTTCATCTCACTCCACAAAGAAAGGCTGCTATTATAAAATCAACCAACAATAAATGCTGGTGAGGCTGTGGGGAGAAAGGAACCCTTCTCCACTGTTGGTGGGATTGCAGACTTTTGCAACCATTGTGGAGATCTGTGTGGAGTTTCCTCAGGAAACTAGGATTAGAATTCCCATTTGACCCTGCTATCCCCTGCTAGGAATATACCCAAAGGAATTTTAAAAATCACATTGGAAAAACAGATGTACACCCTTGTTCATAGCAGCTCAGTTCATGATAGCTCAATCTTGGAAACAACCCAGATTGCCCATCAACTGGAGAGTGGATAAAGAAGATGTGTGTATGTGTTTTTTTTTTAAATAAGACTGAGTATTATTCTGCCATAAAGAATGACAAGATTCATTCATTTATATGCAAATGGTTACACCTGGAGGACACACTAATAAGTGAAATAAATAGATCACAGATGGGCAAATACCAGATCTTCTCTTTGATATGAGCACCTGTAGATGTAAATGAGCTCTAGAAAGTATGACAGTTTTTGTAGAATGGGAAATTTCCAAAGGAAATTTCATGTGGGAACGTCATGAGTGGAAGGAATAAATACAATTCTGAAAGAAAATAAAAGAGCGTGTATATAGGGGGTGGGAGGTGTGGGTGAGTAGGGATGTGGGTAAAAATGAGAATTAACTTCTGTCATATACTGGTACAAATTCCCCATGTTATGTGTGACTGTTAGATGTATATAAAATGTACCAAGAAAGAATTCAATTAAAAAATAAAAGAGTGATGCCACAGATAATAAAGACAATTGCCAAGGAAGAACTATTCAGGAGTTTGTTTTAAGTTGGTCATCTTTGAAGTATGTATTATGCCTGTGGACATTTCTTGCTCACAGGGCAACGTGCATTTAAATTTGGAAATTCTCATATGTTTTCAAAAGAAGTATCCTATTTTATAATCAAGACTGTATCCATTCCTTTTACAGCTGGTAGTCCACCTAGAGACTCTGAAATTTACTTGTCTGCTTTCCAAAGATGTCAAAAGTCTTTCAATAAACATTCTTATGGTAAAAGCTTCTAAAATAGGAAATTAAATACTGTGAACAAATCAGGGGAATGGAATACTCATGAAACACAATTAATGTTATCTATCATTACAATGAATTGCTCAGGGGCCCAAAGGAAAAACAGGAGAAGCCAAAGCTCAGTTCTTCAAATGGAATCATCTCAATCAAATCTGTAAGAAGCAGGGCAAGGGGCCAGAGATTTAGCTCAGTGGTTCTGGCACCTGCCTAGCAAGTGCAAGGTCCCTGGTTCAAGCCCTGGTAACCACATACAACAATACCAGGCATGGTGACTCATCCCCACCAGCAATCAGTACCACATACCACAGTGCTGGTCATAGTGGCTCACCTATAATCCCACCACTTGGGAGGCAGAGATAGGAGGATTGCTGAGTTTGAGGCTTGCCTGGGCTACACAGTGAGCTCAGTGCCAGCCTGAACTACAAACAGAGACACTCCCTGTCTTAAAAAAATTGGAACAAGGTAGTGGATGTTTATTAGGTCTCCATTTAGAAACCTCCACAAGTTTTCATAAACATCACTTTTTCCTCCTAGCATTGTAGAGGAGATTGAGAAAACTTCAGGCAATTTGTCTAATGTCCTGGGGAAGCCAGATTCTTTATCTCTGACCCAGAATGGGTGGGGAATAATAGCCCATGACTCAAAAATTGGCTGTGAGAACCCAATGAGGTGTTTCTAATGCCCTTGTGGGGAGCCTTGCACTTTGTAAACAGCTAGTAAATGGTTCCACCGATTCTTTTATCAACCCTCTAGGAAGGTGCTATCTCAGAATAACAAACCAGGTTCTGCCACTTGTCAGAGGGCTGCTAGCGCATGGAAACTTGGGATTCCACTTCACCTCTATATTCACAAAACTTACAGGCAGTCTCCTGTGCCTGTCAGCTCTAAAATAAATTTGCCAAATAAATATGATACAGAAAGAAAATAAAAGAGCATGTATAAGGGGGGAGGAGGGGGGAGTGGGTAGGGATATGGGTAAAAATGAGAATTAACTTGTGGCATATACTGGTACAAATTTCCCAATGTTATATGTGATTTTGAGATGTATATAAATTGTACCAATAAAGAATTCAATTAAAAAAATAAATTTGCCAAATAGAAGTCTTTTTTTTTTTTTTTAAGAATATTGAGTGATACAATGGCCAGTGGAAGAAGCAGCCACTCTGGGGTTATTTCTTAGGTCCTCCACAAAAACTCAGATTCACACCCACCATAACTCAGAGCAGTTGTTTCTAGAAGGCATCAGCTTACAAAGTCTAGCTTTCCAGAGAGCTGACTTAGTGTAGCTGGAGAAAGGGACCCATTCTCACATATCTAACCCTTGTTGGTCATATGTTACATCAATGGTGACTGCTTATTAGGCCTGATCATGGCAGCAAGAGAAATATTTTCCTGAAAGAAATAGTTTCACTAATCACCCATAACCTCCTCCTTTTGATGTGCTCATTGGTGAGCTTAAAAAAGAGCATTGCATTGTCTTTGCTCTGCAGCAGTCCATCCCTGGCTGCCTCTTTCTTTTGGTTCTAATTCTCACCTCTTTGGCAACAAGTTCCTGCTAGGCATTTTGGGCCCTAAGCCTGCCAGGATTCCAGGAGGTTCCTGGCAGGCAGCAGGAGAGGGACCGTATCCCCTGGCTTGTCTCCTTAACTCATTTACTCTTTCAACATTCTGGGCTGGAGCTGGCACATGATCAGCTGGGAATCAGAGGCTCCTTCCCTGCCCTCTGTGCTAGGCCTTAGGTCCAAATGGAGAACACAGATGAACCAATGTGTCAGTGAAACTCTCCCCCACAGCTGACTTTCACCAGCTCCTGCTTTAGGGTTTGCTAATCAGAATGTCTTTTGATTACACAGCTGAGTCTGAATTGGGCACAGGAAGCTGCACATATATCAACCTTAACAAAAGTTTCCTTTCCTGCTGAATCATGATGACTTTGATTGAAATTAATATAATTAGTGGAGTACATAATCAGCTCAACCTACTATTGGTTACATAAAGTATTTTGTTTGATCTTCAAACTAAAACCCATGAAGTATGTGAACCAAAGCTTGTGTAAGGGAAGTTAGGGTTTAGATCCTGATTTAACTGACTCCAGACCTAATGCTCTCTTTTCATATAATAATTTACCCTCTCTAATTATGTTTATGGTTCTCTGGACTGAAGTCATGCTTAGAAAAGCTTTTAGTAGCCATTCCATTTTCCTCTCCTTTCTGGCTGTTAGATTTAGGAAAGCTATTTCCAGAGAAACCTATGATAATGTGTCAGCTGCCAGTTCCTAGCTACCTGACCGTGGCAGTTGGTATTATCCACTCTTTGCACATGAGCGAAAATCTCCTCAGTAATAATGAAGGATGGAAATGGACTCTGATGGTTGATATATGTGCGGCCTCCTGTGCCCAGTTCAACTGGCCATTTTCAGCGCGGATGCACAGGGACTTTGGAACTCACCGTGTGTTGAATTGTGAGGCTAGAATCTGTTTTTCTTTTTAAATCAAGGCAACTGAGAGGAGTTGAATTTTGAATTTAAAGGGATGAAAACATAAAATGCAATTTCCAGCTTGAAGTTATTTTTCAAACTCCTCAGAGGGATGGATTTGCACTCTTGGCACTCTTATCAGACATGTGGGTTTGCTAACTGCTCAGAGCCCATCCTCATGCAACAGCATGGAGAAGTTGCTGCTCATTCTTATTTCTTCCTCCTCTCCTGGTTCTCTCCATTGGAAATGGAGAGAACCAGGAGCCCTGAGCTCTGGGCCTTCATGCTTGGCAGCACCGCGGGGAGCACAGAGTAAGAGTCCAGAGTGGCCTTGGCTTCAGGCCGTTCCATCCACTAGCTGAGTGATGTTAGTGAAGTGTCTCCTTCCCCTGTTCTTCATCTCTTCATTATAACGTGACTGTGATAAGCATACAGTGATTAGTGATGTCCATAGACTTCAAGGAGATAATGTGGATGAAAATGCTTTGATAACTATAAGAATTTCACAAATAATGGTTACTTTTTTTCTTTGGAAACACAGTCTTGTTTTGAAGTCCAGGCTGGCCCTGAGCTTACTATGTAGCCCAGGATAGCCTTGAACTCACAGTAATCCTCTTGCCTCTACCTCCTGAGTGCTGGGATTACAGGCATGAGCCACCATGCCCATTATAGTATGTGGTATTGATTGTTGGTGGACATGAGTCACCATGCCCATTATTGTTGTATGTGGTTACTGGGGACTGAACTCAGGACCTTGCACTTGCTAGGCAGGTGCCAGAACCACTGAGCTAAATCTCTGGCTCTATCTCTGGCCCCACTGGTTACATTTTTAACTTTTGGAGTCTCACAAGCAATCCACTGCCTGTCTTAGGAGACTTGCTCTGCTTTTACATAAAACTCAAATTTTACATTCTTTGCTCCATCCTTAGCAGTTTACAGTTCTTTAGGTCCCTTGAACTGTAGGGAGAAAGAGGAGAACCAGACCTTTAGCTGACCTCACTGTTCCTCCCTCCCACAAAGGATCATGGCATCCTGATTCAGCAGGAAGGTGGCTCAGAACCAGATTCTAGGAAGCAGCAGGTACACAGCCACCTTGTGAAATGGGTTCCATTATTACAGTTGTAGAGTGCACCATGTTCCACCAGGTAGAGAAGAGGCATTGGCTTTTTGTCTGGTTCCTGAGATATAAATGTCTTATCTACCACTGATGTACTTTGCCTCTAAATCCCCAACTGCAGAGGGCAAGCCAGGACCCTGTGACACAGCTAAATCTCAGTGAAACTTCCACCATGGATGTCATTCACCTTTCAAAGGCCAGTGGCACTTATGATACCTCTATCCCCAAAGAGAGCCTTTATAACCAGTGAGGAAGAAAGAGGTCAGTGTCAGCATTGGACAGGAAAACTCTGAGGAGATTCACAGTTAACACAAATGTACTACTACATTGGGATGTAGTAAAGAGAAGCAAGATATTTAGTTGAACTAATACAGTACCTCCCAGGCATATCTGATGATATGACCTTCTTTAGCCCCACCTCCACTCCCAGAAAGTTTAGTAACATTCCATAAATGTACTTTCAAAAGCTACAATCCAGGGACCAGAACTGTAAATCAAGAATGAAAATCTTTTGATTCAGAAAATGACCTCAGAATACAATATTTCCAATGTATCAGGCACTGTTCCAGTTAGTCTATATATAATTTAATCCTGCAAGTGATCCTATTAAATATTATCTCATATTTATGGACATAGACAAGTTAAGTGACCATCTGAAGATTATTCAGTCACTAAGTGGCAAAGCTGGGCAGTGAACCAAAACAATTTTTCTCCAAACTAACCTTGAACCAGTATTATTGTTGAGTATCTAGGAAAGATATAATTAATACCCTTACAGAATTATGTGTGGTATGAGAGAAATAATGTATGTTCTTCAATTCTTTTTTTTTTTTTTTTTTTTTTTTTGCTTTTTTTGAGACAGGGTCTCGCTTTGTAGTTCAGGCTGGCCCTGAGCTCACTATGGTGCCCAGGCAAGCCGCTGCGAACTCAGCAATCCTCTTGTCTCTGCCTCCCGAGTGCTGGGATGACAGGCGTGAGCCACCATGTCTAGCATTGTGGTATGCGGTGTTGATTGTTGGTGGGCGTGAGTCTCCACGCCCAGCATTATATGTGGTCACTGGGGATCGAACTCAGGACCTTGCACTTGCGAGGCAGGCGCCGGAACCACTGAGCTAACCCTCTGGCCCTGTTCTTCAATTCTTTATTTGAAATTATACCTCATAGGAAGGATACTAGTAATACTGAGCTTATAGGTTGAGTTGATCAAATAATACGTGATATATGCTGGGTGTGGTGGCTCACACCTGTAATCCCAGCACTCGGGAGGCAGAGACAGGAGGATTTCTGAGTTTGAGGCTTGACTCAACTCAGCTTGAGGCTACATAGTGAGCTCAGAGACAGCCTGAACTACAAAGTGAGACCCTGTCTCAAAAAAAAAAAAAGTGATATATGAAGGTATTTAGCTATTTTAAACTCATTATTTAGTGAGAAAGATTTTTTTAATCCTGTTAATGATAGATTTAAAAAAATAATCTTCACTGACTGTTAAATCCTTTGGCTAGGTAAGAAGCCTTGTTTACTGTATTTTGAGTGCAGGATACTTTGATCTAAGAGCTTCGTGAAATCAAAACATTACATTTTGTTATGAGGGAGCTAGAAAAATTATCTTTTTGAAATTTAGATTTTTTTTAATGGAACTGCACTTGAAAAGAAATAGGAGAGAGAGAGAGAGAGAGACATCATGGGTTTTACTTATGGATTTCACTTTCCAATTGTTCAAGTTCTTTTTTTTTTTTTTTTTTTTTTTTTTTTTTTTTTTTTTTTTTTTTTTTTTTTTTTTTTTTTTTTTTTTTTTTTTTTTTTTTTTTTTTTTGACACAGGGTCTTGCTTTATAGTTCAGGCTGGCCCTGAGCTCACTATGTAGCCCAGACAAGCCTGGAACTCAGCAATCCTCCTGTTTCTGCCTCCTGAGTGCTGGGATTACAGGCGTGAGCCACCACACCCAGCACTGTGGTATGTGGTATTGATTGTTGGTGGGCATGAGTCACCATGCCCAGTGTTGTATGTGGTTACTGGGATTGAACTCAGGACCTTGCATTTGCAAGGCAGGCACTGGAACCACTGAGCTAAATCTCCGGCCCTCCAACTGTTCAAGTTCTCATGAGAAATATTGGTAAGTTAGAAGATAGATCATCCCAGCCTCATCTGGTGACTTAAGAGGCCCTTATATTACTTTGCACTCTTTTTCTTGCTCTGAGCACTCTGTTACAAATGTCAAGATCATGACATCTACTGAATCACTTTTTTAAAATATTGGTTTCTTGTCCACCTCTTCTACTCCCTATAGCTTTAAAATTTCTTTTTTAAAATTGAATTCTTTATTGGTACATTTTATATATAGCTCACAATCACTCAACATTGGGGAATTTGTACCAGTATACGACACAAGTTAATTCTCATTTTTACCCATATCCCTACCCACCTACATCCCCCACCCCCTATATACATGTTATTTTTTTCTTTCCAAATCATATTTATTCTTTCCCCTCATTGCTTTCCCCTACAATATTCCCTTTGAATATTTCCTATTTCACAAAATCTATCATACATTCTAAAACTTATTTACATCTACAGGTTCCCATACCAAAGATATGGTATTTACATATCTGTGATCTGTTTATTTCACTTATTAATGTTTTCTCACGGTGTATCCATTTGCACATAAATGAATGAAACTTGTCATCATTCTTTATGGCAGAGTAATAGCCACTTTATTTTTTAAAAACCACATCATCCTTATCCAGTCTCCAGTTGATGGGCTCTGGGTTGTTTCCAAGATTGGGCTATCACAAACTGAGCTGCTATGGGCATGGGTGCACATGGGTGTCTTTATCATATGATTCTTTTAATTCCTTCAAGTATATTCCTAGCAGGGGAATAGCAGGGTCAAATGGGACCTCTAATCCTAGTTTTCTGAGGAATCTCCACACTGATCTCCACAATGGTTGCAGAAGCCTACAATCCCACCAAGAGTGGAGAAGAGTTCCTTTCTCCCTGCAGCCTTGCCAGCATTTTTGCTGGTTGATTTTGCAGTAGCAGCCATTCTTTGTGGAGTGAGATGAAATCTGTGGATTTGCATACAGGAATCACTGGGGCAGAGGAGAAGGTATGTATAGGAGAAGAATAAACAGAAGGATCTAGCATGGTTAATGTGAAGTGATCTGATTTTAGATCTGTGTATTTAAGGAGAACACAGCTGGAGTTAGTATGTGAATAGGTCATGTTGTTGACTTCTTCATTAGTGAATTAGACAGAGGAAGGGGACACTGAGGTATTCCAGATTACTGTGACTGGATTGGGAATGTTTATAGCATCTACAGTGGTAGGATAAATTGTAGAATCATTACCAAAAGGATGAGGCAGGTGGTGTTCCAATCAATAGTGACCAGAACCAGGGGGTTTGGCACTAGTACCCATACTTGTGTGTCTGAAGAAGTCTCAGCAGCTTGAGAGTTGATGGTGAGAGTGGCACACAACAAGATACCAGCATGGAGCCAGGAAGGGGTTGAGGCATCCTTGGAAGAGCTAGACCATGGGCTTGTTCACAGAAGGCCTTGAGGGACCCCCAAGTCACTGGCAGGTTGTTAGTCCTTTTTTGTTGGTCAACATCATCTCTTGCAAGGGACAGTAAGGTCTTGTAGAGTCAAGTGCTTCATGGCTTGCACAGGAGGGTTGGGCAGTATAGGGCTTGCCATTATGAACGGGGACCCAGCACGGTTGACTCTTTATAAGATCTCTTCATAATACCAAAGGGGTTTGTGGTTGAAACTGCAATGATGCCCAATGGCTGGAGAAAGCTGTTGATCATTGAAGGTGAACAAGGCCAGGCTGAGTGATCACCAGAGGTAGTAAGTTCTGAGGTTTATTTTTATCTAGCTAGCATAGTCTTAAGCATTTGGTTTGTATGCTCTACTAGAGCCTGTCCCTGAGGATTGTAAGGGATGGCTGTTGTGTGTTTGATGTTGCATTTTGTAGAAATAGGGCTAGGGCCTTTGATGTATAAGAGGGGTCTGTTTTTATTTGAAATGGAAGGCTGATGGTGCAAAAGCAATGAAAAAATTGGTGATTACCTGTTTGGGTTTTTCTCCGGTTTGGGCTGTAGCACAAACAAAGCCTGAATACATGTCTTTGGTAACATGAATACATTTTAATTTGCCAAGGGTAGGTTCATGAGTGACATCCATTTGCCATAAGGCATTAGCCTTTAAGTCTCTCTAGGGTTGGTCCCTCTCTTTATTAGAGGGCCTATAGGGAATAATGGTCCACAACAAGAATAGGATTGTACTAATTGTTTACAGAGTAACTGAGGAAGGGATGGGAACAAAAGGGATAGGCTTTTTGCTGACGATGGAAATTTTTATGGCTTTAATGGCTAGGATAAGTCAAGTTGTGGGTCTCCTGTGGGAATTTGTATGGTCTGGACAGATATGGATTGATCAATGAGCCAGTTGCCCTCAGTTAGGGGCCCTGGAAGTTTGGAGTGAGATCTACTATGTTGGAGATATATGGGGGCTGATCTTTGTTTGAGTAGTTTTTGTGTTCCATAAGTTAGTGCCTCAAGGGGAGACCCAGTGAGGGGCTTTTAGAAAGCAAAGGAAAGTCCAGGAAGTAGATCAACTACATATTTACTGTCTACAAAAAGGTTGAATGGTCTGGGAACCTATTGTAAAACCAAGTGAATGGCAGCAAGCTCTTTGAGCTAGGTAGAGCCCACCAGGGACTCTTTAATGCAGACCGTGTGGGCAGTCAAGGGTGAGCCAGGGGGTGGGAACAGGGCATATCCATATCGAGTGGGGTTGCCATCAGTAAACACTGATGGAGCTTGGGGCAGAGGGTCAAGGACAAAAGGGTGACATAGGATTAGGGGTAAGGGTTTAAGCAGCTGAATTAGTTGGTGAGAGGGATAGTGACAATTAAATGTACCCAGGAATTCTGCAAAAGCAATGGAGGTGGTCTCACTAAGCATCATGGCAGTATCTGTTTCTTGGTGGGTGAGGGGTGTCACAAGCTTGTCTAGATCTTTGCCAAATACCTGTAGGGCTTGCTTATGCAGTTGGATTGTCAAGACACAGATCAGGGAGACAGGGGGTTGTATCCAGCATGGAGAGGTTCCGTGTGACCAGTGAATCCACTCTATGGGTCCCTGAGATTGACACAAGCAGGCAATGGGTGTCTGAGGTGCTACAATGAGTATAATGCCGTCAGGATGTTTACAGGGGTCAAACCTATACAAGCAGGCCTTTTGTAAAGCTTGATTTATTTTATGTAATGCAGCATAAGCATCAGGGGTTAATTCACTGATGGAGGCAGGGTCAGTATTTCCTTTAAGGAGATCAAAAAGTGAATCAAGAAGGGCTGTTGGAATAGTAAGCCATGGTTTGGCACAGTTTAACTGTCCTATTACCTCTTGGAGGTTTGCCAAAGTAGTTTGTTGGGGGATGTGAAGTTGTGGGGTGTTATAGGAAGTTTGTGTCAGGTGTATGATAACCCCTAAAAATTAATTTGATGTTCTGTGGTGCCAATATCTCTAGTGGCTAGGATCCAGTCATCAAGTGACTTGCCTCTTGTTTTGGATTTTCTTCCTGCTTAATGTTAAAGCCCTATTGTAGGAGGGCTTGTGTCAACTGGGGCAAGGAGGAAATGGCCGTGGACTTAGAGAAACTAGTAAGAAGGGTATCATCCATATAGTGGTATAGCCAGTCTTTAATATCTATTGCTATAATTGTCTCTCCAACAGGCAAGGCTGAAAGTAAGGGGAGGCCCAGCTGGGGAATACCTAAGGGTTCCATAGCTGCATTAATTGCTTGTAGGTCATGGAAGAACCTGTATGTGACAGATTTTTTGTGGATGACAAAGACAGGTGTGTTCCAGGGACTAATAGATGGCTCTATATGTCCTTGTTGGAGTTGTTTTTTAATCAATAAATGTAGAGCTGTTAATTTTGGAGAAGCCAAAGGCCACTGCTCAATCCAAATGGGGGCTTCAGATTTCCATTTGAGTTTTATAGGTATAGGAGGGAATAGATCAGCAGTGTCCATTAGGATTTGGAGTGTCTCTTGTCTAGTATATCTTCATAGAATGTAGCATCATCGGTGGTAATCACTGCCCCCATAGATTCCAATATGTCTTCTGATATAATGGTGTTGAAATGACCTCTGTGTCCATTAGGGTGAGACCATAGGATCTGATGTGCCATCGTCCATGCATTGCATGTTCCCCCCAATCCAGATACAGGAGAGCCTTGTACTAATGGCAAACCGGGGGATTTCCTCTTTATGTACAACAATTTTATTGGCCCTCGTATCAATAAGCATTTTAAACTTTTTACCAGCACAGAAAAGAGTTAACCTTGGTTTGAACATATCAATAGGAGTAGTCCAGAGAACAGTAATAGGTTTTGTTGGAGCTAGAACCTAGGTTGATGACTGACTCCCTTGTGGTGGGGCTAGGAGTTGCCCCCTTTTAGTTTAAAGGTTGACTTTGGGGCAATGGTGTGTTATTTTGTTTTTGTTGTCGAGGCAAGGGTGGCAGAAAAGCACCATGTTTATGATATTTAGAATGGCAGTCTCTCTTCCATGATATCCTTTTTAACAAAGGAGTAGAAGGGCAAGCCTATAACCCTGTGTAGACCTGGGGGTGATGGGCCTGTTGGAACTATCACCACACAGTCACACCTTATATGTGCAGGTTGTTGACACCATAGCAACATTGGGGTTGAGTAAGGGGAGCGATAGCAGCCATAAAGGTCTCAGTCATCTGAGATACCAGAGCCTCTATTTGATGTTCTGTGGTACCAATCTCCTTAGTGGCTAGGATCCAGTCATCAAGTGACTTGCCTCTAATGGGGGTGATGGCTTCTTGATACAGCTTTTGACATCCCTCAAAAATGAGCTCTATAGTCATGGAGGCTCGAGCCTCTGGGTGTGTAATTTTGGAAGCCACAGCCTGGATGACCCTCTAGCAAAATCTGCAAAGGTCTCAGGCTTTTGTATTAGCTTAGTTAGTAGAGCAAGTCCTTGTTGAATGGGCATTTTTTGCCAGGCATTAAGCACGCATGTGCATGCTTGGTCAAAGTATGGGTTGTGTATCATTATTTGGTGGGCAACATTGGTAAAGTTAGCCGTGCCCTTAAGGGCCTCAGCTGTTATGGGGATGGAAGGGTTAGCCACTGTATTACATGCAGCACATTGATCATGCTCTTCAAAGAACATGGCTTTAAACACAAGAAAATCTCTATGGGATTTAAGCAGGCCCATACTAAGTCTATCCAGTCTTTTGGGCAGTTAATATCTGCTGAGAAACTAAGAGTTGAAGAGTGTTAGGACTTTGTGGGCCATGTTCAGTTATAGCTGACCAAACTTTGGGTGAAATAGGCTGCCAACCTTTAGGGAATTGTGGGGAGGGGCCTCGGATTACTGCGGAGAAAGCCTCAGCTGAAGTCGGGTAGACCTCTTGTAGAAAGTCAGAAGAATTGGGGCTGGAGATTTAGCTCAGTGGTTCCAGCGCCAGCCTCGCAAGCGCAAGGTCCTGAGTTTGATCCCGGTAACCACGTATAATGCTGGGTGTGGTGACACGCCCACCAGCCATCAATACCACAGTGCCAGGTGTGGTGGCTCACACTTGTAATCCCTGCACTCGGGAGGCAGAGGCAGGATGATTGCTGTGAGTTCAAGGTTTGCCTGGGCTACACAGTGAGCTCAGGGCCAGCCTGAACTGCAAAGCGAGACCCTGTCTCAAAAAAGAAAAAAAAAAAAAAGCCAGAAGAGGCGTCCCCTTCATCAGAATTTACTGCTTGTATTTTAGAGACATGGGGCAGAGCAGGGGAAGGGCTGTTTGTGGAGCATGGGACAGCTTATGAAGGTCGTACTGGTGTACAAGAAAACAGCAGCCTGCATGATGGGGAGCTCCATTTTGGAGAGATGTCAGTGGAAGGGGAGGGGCTAGCTGGCGGAAGGGGAGGGGCTAGCTGGCGGAAGAGCGGTGTAGAAGTGGGGAGGCTTGTGGCAAGGATCCAGAGGGGAAGAAGGTTAGCATTATCAGTGGAAGGAGGAGGAGGTGGAGCTATGTTAATGTCACCCTGAGATACGGTGGAGGAGGAAGTGGCATCAGGAATGCTTTGTGGGCAAAGCAGAAGAGAAGGGCGACTAGCGCCATTTTTAGAGGGAGCCAGACAAGGGTGGGGAGAGTCGGGAGAAGAAGGGCTGAAAGCATCACCTTTAGGAGAGTCCAAGGGCAGGCAGGCACTATAGGTCTCAGAAGTTTTGTCAGCGTGTAGATTTAGGCTGTAGGCAGAAGAAAATATCTGAACTGCCTCTCTGATGCTATTAGTTCTCCACTTGTCTCAGTGGCTTTTCTCTCTCTTAGAGCACAACTCTACTTCTCCCTCACATATAGGCCTCTTCACTCCCATCTCCTTTTCCAGACTAGCTTTCTACAACCCCTTCCTGTGCACATCAGCTCTGATCCACACCAACCTGCTCTCTCTTCTGTACTTTTGGTAAGGTTGCTTCACTGCTGGGAATACCCTGCTCATCTGTTGGCAAATTCCCACAGTTCCTTCAAGACCTGTATCCTCTTTTGGGAATCCAGCTTTCCTCATCCACCATTAACTGAAGCTAATGACATCATATTTATCCCATTCCAAGGCAAGACTCTCTTTTCTCGTTGGATAATCTTTCTAGCTCTATTGAGTCCGATAACCCCCAAAGACCTTTGCTGAATCGTTTAATCCAAATAGCTCATGCTTTAAACATTGAAAGTAGTATGAAACAGGAGTGACTTGTGTAGGGTCACACCAGTAGGCCTTGGTAAAGGCTTGAGCCAGATCTCCTGTTTCCTGATACAGTAGGTATTGATGGCTAAGTTCTACAATTCTATTTTAACTTGACACCAGTGATAGACCATCGTCTAGTCAGACCACACTGGCACTTTACTTTAGGTATGTCATGTGAGGAATCAGAAAAGCAAAAGTGAATTTTGGCCTTGTTTTGGATTATTTCTTTCTTGCATCTAGAAGCTGAAGAAGTAGTGTAGGGTATTAATTGTGAGGGATGAGATGCTCCCAGAGGACACACTCACAGGCATAAAGGCAGTGACAGCAAGAGGCCTCTGAGAAGAGAAACAGGACTTGTGCTCCTTGAGAGCCCTTGGAGCCTGGGCTGTCCAACCACTCTCCTTCATGAAATCCTTTCCACAGTCTAAATTTATTGAGTAGGCTAGGGTCCATGAGCCAAGGCAAGGCTCTGTGGGAAACAGAGAGGGAGGCTTCCATCCACACCAGGGTACAGAAAGAGAGAGAGGAAAGGGAGGACCTGGGTTTTGGCAGTCTTGGAAAATGAGTCAGGACACCAGGAAAGCTACATCCCAGGCTGAGGACCTCTGTCCTCATCACAGACTCCTGTGCCTACATCTGGGTCCTTAGGGGAGCTGGGACAGATGGCAGGTGAGGTAGAGGGAACTGACTAGAACTACAGTTCAGCAAGGGATCCTGGAACCGGAGCACAGGCCCAGAAAGAGCAAGGAAACCTTGTGACTATATCAAGTGCTTATTATAACAAGGGCTTGAAATTCAACTAGATTTATAAAAATTGAAGAAATAGAATTGTTTTTTCACATTTTTATGAATGGACTGATGGTTCATACTGTTGCCTGTTTGCTCTCTCTCACTCCATTTGGGGGTCAATATGGATTTGCTTGGGCTTGAGTTCTTACTTTGCTATATATTAACCTTTTGTCATGGGAAGATGATGGAGCCTTTCCAAGGCTCAGCTTACTCATGTGTAAAATTATGATAATAAAAACACTCACTGCAAAGAATGATTGAATAAGGCGGAGATTTAGCTCAGTGGTTCCAGCACCTGCCTCGCAAGCGCAAGGTCCCGGGTTCGATCCTGGTAACCACATACAACAATGCTGGGGGTGGTGACTCACGCCCACCAGCAATCAGTACCACATACCACAGTGCCAGGCATGACTTACGCCTGTAATCCCAGCACTCGGGAGACAGAGACAGAAGGATTGCTGAGTTCAAAGCTTGCCTGGGCTACATAGTGAGCTCAGGGCCAGCCTGAACTACAAAGAGAGACCCTGTCTCAAAAAAAAAAAAAAAGAATGATTGAATAAAGTGAGGTAATGTACCTCAAGTATATTACATATTTCTGGGTCACACAGTGACCAATGACTATAGTTATGTAGCAATGTCAGGTGGACACCCTGCTGTATCCAAGGACACCAAGATTTGGACTGGTTAATTTATCTCTTTGAATTCTGGTTATTGTACTCCACAATTCCCACTGAGTCTGTCAGGGTTTTTCTACACTCTGAGACTTCGCCTGAGATCTGTCTGCATAAAGGTGATGGATCTCTTTTGGACTTCCCTGTGTGTTCTCAGTGCTTGAGTTTTCTTGTCACCTCCCAATGTGCCCTTTGTTGTTACTGACTCAAGTCCCTCCCACTGCAAAGAACTATCTTCCCTCATGACAAGAATTCTCTTCCTTCTTGTATGTGTGTCCAACTTTACTCACCTTTCAGGCCTTCATTCAAATATCATTTATCTAGAGAAGACATTACATTCTTCCTGCTGGATTGAATCCTTTCGTGTGCTCTGGTTACATCTGAATTTTCTTCTTTAACTGTATAGTTATAGAGTTATTTCCTGTAAGGTCTTTTCTTTCCAGTTGATGAAAAACTATGTGGACAGGGGACTATGGCAAGCTCATTGTTGGCTGAATACTTGAATAGTGCCTGAATGTGGTTCACACTTGTATTTGACTAAAAAAATGGCTGGGCATTTTGCTAAATATTTAAGATCACTCCTTACTTGGAGTCAGCATGTTAAATTGTACGTATAATATCTCCATTTTCAGTTCTTATTTGCATGTGTTAATAGAGGTTAGGAGAAAGAAAAAACCTGATGAAACCTATACTAACTAAATTCAGAATTTTTATTTTATGTACCAAAATTTCACACTCTAAATAATGCATGTTAAAATTATAAGATGTTGGGCGGAGGATTAGCTCAGTGGTTCCGGTGCCTGCCTCACAAGCGCAAGGTCCTGAGTTCGATCCCCGGTAACCACATACAATGCTGGGTGTGGAGACTCACACCCACCAGCAATCAATACCACATACCAAAGTGCCAGGTGTGGTGGCTCATGCCTGTAATCCCAGCACTTGGGAGGCAGAGACAGGAGGATTGCTGAGTTCGAGGCTTGCCTGGACTACATAGTGAGCTCAGAGCCAGCCTGAACTACAAAGTGAGACCCTGTCTCAAAAAAAATTATAAGATGTAAATAAATAAAATATCATTTATGATCCCATGAACATTAATATTCGTATATCAATCTCTCAAGCTTTTCTGCATAAATTTACAGGAATATAAATCATTCTCTACATATTGATTTGTAGCCTGAATTTTTCACTTGATACATGTATAGTTTTGTGAACATATTATAAATGCTATAATGTAAAATAATTTATTTAACTAATTGATGGATATTTATATTTTAAAAACTTTTTTTGGATTCTGTGAACCATATTATAGCCAATGCCTTTTTAACTAAATATCTGTGCAAATCCTTATTTATTTATTTTTTTTAGAGAAGATTGCTAGAAGCAGAAAAACTTGACCAAAGACCATGTTACAAATCCATACACATGGCCAAATTGTCTCCTAGGGTTTTGGGAATGTACTGTCCCTATAGTGGAGTATGGCAGAAGTCTTACAGTGAATCTGTAAATCTTCTAGAGGCCTTCCCTTGGAAACTCTGCTATCCTAAGAAATGGGTTGGCTAGCACATCTATTCTGCATGGGAAGGATGGCCTGTTCTTACACAATTCGTTTTTTTTTTTTTTTTTTTTTTTTTTTTTTTTTTTTTTTTTTTTGTGAGACAGGGTCTCACTTTGTAGTTCAGGCTCGCTCTGAGCTCACTATGTAGCCCAGGGAAGCCTCGAACTCAGCAATCCTCGTGTCTCTGCCTCCCGAGTGCTGGGATTACAGGCGTGAGCCATCTTACACAATTCTTATATTACCTCACCCCAGCCTGTCTTTGAGAGAAATTTCAGTTATTGTGAAATGGCTGTACACATAGTCCAGGATCTGTCTAAAGGATAAGCCCAATGTGTTGGTATCTCTTCTATTCAGATATCGAATAGCTTCCTTCACAGTAATAAAGCACCACAATCTCATTCACCAACACTGTATGTTCTTATCTTTCATTGTATCAATGTCTAAGAGCCAATTTAGGAATGTGGAAGATGAAAGTCATCCTGAGTACAGGTATGGGAAGAACATTTCCACGAGGGAAGATGTGCTCACTGGATTAAGCAACATGTTTCCTTTAAGGTTCAGCATTAAAGGAAGCTTCAGAATCTTTCTAGGTAAACACTTCTGCCCAAAATGTAGCAAAATACTTAGCTCTCCATATAAAGTACATGCCCCTAAATCATTTCCCTATATATATATCAACTAATCTTCAGATCAATATCAGAAGTAGGTATTATGTCATTTCACATATAAAGAAAATAAGATTTATGGTGATTCATTAAAAAAAACCTATTGAATACCTACAATTGCGTTTACTGACAGAGTTCCATTGCATTCAAAGGATCAAAAACACAATTCAAGAATGTTCAGTTCTTGTAGGAAGAAATTATTTAGATGTTTAGAAACAGTGACATATACAGTGCCCCTTTAAAGAGGTTTATTATACAAGGAAAGAGAAGAAGGGAACTAATAAAAGAAGGGGGGGCTCTGGTATCAGAAGAATGTGTTTTTCTTTTATAAAGGAAATTGGATACCAGCATGCCAGGGTGGAGATTATTTTAACAGAGAATATAGGCCATAAAGAAGTATACAGAGCAGAGAAACTTCATTTACTTTAATAAAAATGGGATACAGATATGGAGATAGGTAGATGTGGAAATACAGGTATGGAAAATCTTCTGAGCCCTCCATTTTTCTTAGAAAAGTAGGAAGTAAAGGCAATAACTGAGACACAAAATGGGGTGGGCAGGTCTTAAGAGAGCAGAAGATTAGATGGTTGGCCAGGAAAGTGAGGCTGTGAATGAGCCAGGGAAGTACGCCATAATTGCCAGCCAGCATTAGAGCCCCTTGGAAGATAGAGGTCCCAAATTTAATGAGGCTAGTCAGTAACATCTATTTCTCTCCAATCAAATCCAACTGTTAAATAGGCAAAGCAGTAGATATAATCAGATATTATCAGGCCTGTCACTTATTTCAAAGGAGAGGGGAAAGAAAATTAAGGACACAGTATGTGCAAGGCAATAATACTGAATGACCATGGCCCTTAAGCATGCAGAATGAGTGAAAAGAACCCATGAAAGCAGCAGGAGGTAGAAGTGCTTGTAGTGCAACCAAAGGGCCTGATGAGCATCTAGGAGCTGCTGAATTGAGGTGTTGGGAGGAAGCAAACTGACTAGGAAAAGATAATGGTTAAAGAATAGGATAGTTGGAATTGGAAGATAGAGGTAAAGCATGCTTTCTGGGGTTTTATAATATTATGTTGGAGAGTGGGACTCATACCTAGAGCTTTGTGCCTCCAGAGCCCACTCCAGTGCCCAGGCAGTAGACTATAGCCAGTGTTAGGGTTGCGTTCGCTCCTAGAAGTACCTTTGCCTGTCATGTATGCCATGGACCCATCTTCTTTCTATAGCCAAATATTCATAGCACTGCATGAGGATAGAGGTATGAAATTTTTCTTCTCTTTCTCCTCCCCCTCCTACTTACAGAAATAGTAACTGGTTCAGATGGGCTGGGCTAGTTCCATGGAGAACATATGTTTGCTCATGAGAGAAGCAGACAAAGCCAGCTAATGTGAAAATGCAGGGTCCATTATTAGTTTCAAATTTAAATATCACTTTCTGTTGTTTGTGCCCATGTTTTTTTTTTTTTTTTTTTTTTCCTCTGAAACTGCTCGTTATCTTTCCAGCTTGATATCTCCCCTGGGGGTGCCTGGTGAAAGCACCCACCCTGCTCAGAGACTAACCAGTGAATAGCAGCAAAGCTGTGGCTATGTGTTGTCATATTATAAGTGGTAGATTTAAATATGTAACAGACAAAGGGGCACACTGAAATCATGAGGCAGATTGATGACGGCCTAGCAGTGTTGAGATTGAGGCCCCATCTCCATTGTGGCTGCTGATAGTAAGAATGTTTTTTTGTTTGTTTGTTTTTTGTTTTTTTAGAATGTTAGTTCAGAATTTCTAAAATAGTGTCAGTTCAATGTAGGAAGTCATGTGTCCTCCCTGTAGCATTTTCTCTGGGTGTTTCTGTCTTTGAATTTCTCTCCTCTCTCATACACACCGGACAGATAGAGGAGTGTACTCAGGCTTTATGAAAACTGTGTGGCTTGAGTCTGTACAGTATGAACTTTGTTGTGAAGAAAATCATAACCTCTGTGTCTCAGAGATGGCAGTGGTCATTTAGATCAGAACCGTCAAGGAAGCTGAAAGATTTCCTTGCATGGGAAATCTTGGATATTTGAGTGGCCATGTTTCCACTGATCCTTAGATTTGGTAGAGGCTCCTTCCCTCTGGACTCCTGGGGTAACCTACATGGAGTGCCAGCTGTGTGTCGGTGCTGTAATCCCCTGATGCGCCCCAAGGGAGAGACACAAGCCTTTCCCAGAGGGGATGGAGAAGCTGGCTGCTCTTCAAGAGGAATTTTATGCTTCATTTATTTCAGAGAACAACGTGATTTAACCAGAAACTCATAATTTAGTTCTGGGCTTATCCAAAAAGAAAGCAATAAAAGAAATAGCACAAAGGCATATATGAATGTGTGTGTGTCTGTGTGTCATATGAACATGCATGAGTGTGTGTATGTTTGCATGCTTATGGGTACGTATGTGTACATTTTTCTTTGTTTTCCATAAACAAAAAGGCTATATGAATGCTTTTAGAAATAGTAAGGGTAGGTGGATATTTCAGAAGTCCCTCTCAACCCTCTCCTTTATTTCTACCTTTATTACTATCATAATAATACCTTACTCTTTCTCTAGCCTCCCTCATAGGGTCCACCAACTTGATACTGGCATTATATCTTGTAAGTCAAATAGAGCACTGATCATAAGGAAAATTATCCTTTCTGATTGTGTAAGAATAACAATAATGGCCATTTATTGAGCAACTTATGCCCTTTATACTATACTAATATATGTTAGGTTGTTTTATTTTTCTAAGAGGTCTTACTAAATTGCCCAGACCAGCCTTGAACTTTCAACCCTTCTGTTGCAGCTTCCTGAGTAGGTGGAATTACAGGGATATGCCATGTCATCCAGGTGCTAGTCATATATTTATATCACCTAGTCGAGATCCTGTTCCACCTACCTTGTTCCTGAGTTCCCCTCAGTTATATCTGTCTAATTTCCTTCTCCATGCTAACTTCGTACTGCTATGTCCTATCCAGACCTAGGTTTTAGATGACAGTGCACACACCTTCCACTAAATGTATATGTTCTACCACCATGAACATGAAATTGGTTGTATCACCATAATATGATACACTCAGGAAGATACATAGGAAGGGAATTTCTATGTTGAATAGAATTTGTAGTTTTACTTCTTTGAAGAATTGCCATAATGATTTCCATGGTAGTTGTACTAGTTTACATTCCCGCCAGCTATGTAGAAGGGTTCATTTTCCCCCACAGCCTCACCAGCAGGTAATATTACTGTTTTCTTTTTGAAGTGAGATGCAATTTCACTGTTGTTTTAATTTGTATTTCTCCAATGCCCAGAAATGTTAGGACATTTTTTCATGTATTTATTGGCTATTTGAACTTCTCCTAAGACGTGTTTGTTCATTTCAGGTGTCCATTTTTTGATAAGGTATTTTGAGTTTTTAATATAGATACTTTTTCTTCAAAGAATAGCTGGCACACATTTCTCCAATTCTGCAGGTTGTCTGTTCACTCTATTGATTGTTTGCTGCACAGATGCTTTTTGGTTTGATATGATCTCATTGGTTGATTCTTGATGTTACTGCGTGTGTCATTGGCATTCTGCTTGCCTACACCTATGTATTCAAGATTTTTACCCATTTTATCATCTAGCAGATTGTATTTAAACTTTGAGTTTTTCAGCTGTTTTTGAACCACGTCCAATTCTTATATTACCATTCTTAGCAATGTGGCCTCCTCACATCTAGATTCTGATCATGTGCTCATATAAAAAATGCTAAATGTCCCTAGTTTGAAATATAGAATTACAAATCAAGAAGAAGGGAAAACCAGAGCCCATTGTCACATCAAAATCACTCTTTGCAGATTCATAGCTCTCTTGTTTTTTGCAGTGCGCTTGAATGTAGTCTTTTACTCAAGGCCTGGGAATGAGTAGCATGTAAAGACTGCTTTGAGTTTGGAGTTGGTTCAAAGGACGAACAATTCTCACAACTTTGTGGTTCTGGCTAGCACATACTTAGTGGCACTTCTTTCTTCTGTGAGATAAAATCATTTCACCTATAATTTGGAGACAGCCTCAGAGGCATGGTACAGGTGATACTGCTAGTACCCTGCTTATATCCCTTGGGTCTCATATTTCAATGCGGATAGCACTAATCTCTGATTTTTGTCATCTACCTCTTTGCCTAAGGGTTTTTCTTCAATCTGCCTATAGGGCATGACTGGAAATGCTAAGATTTGCTTCTTCTGGGCGCCATCAATCAGTAACTGATAGCAGTGGAAAAATATGTTTCCTGGCTTCCTTGCCCCTATGTTAGGATAACTCTGGGGCTGTAATTTACATCATCCCCTGGAATCCCCCAGAAAGGTTAATCTTCAGTTGACTGTAGCAGCTACTTAGTTGGTAATGCATTCTTTATTGGTCAGCTTTGTTTTCCCAACCCACCTTTCCATTACCCTGTCTATGTCTCCTGGATTCACTGCCCAAATAAATCACGTGCACTTGAATCTTGATCTCAAGGTCTACTTTTGAAGGAATTCAGACTGACACAGATCATCATATTTTTTCCTTAGAAAATTTCTTACTTTGGTCAAACTAGAAGCTTAAATAAGTAAAGTTCTCTTGACAATGAACCAGTGTTGAAAATTCAAACATCCACAGAAATAAAGCGAGTTATATAATAGGAGGCATGAGCTAGATAGAAATGCTAACCAGATGGTACAACCCTTTCTCAAAAAGCCAGCTGCTCTTCAGCTGCAGCCAATTGCTGCCATGTGGAAAAGTAGGCCCAATGTGGCCACATTGAATTTTTTCATGAGAAGCCAAAAATCCACATTTTTATGTAGAATCTCTTAATATGTAAATATTGGCCACAAATTTCAATGCTTTTAAAACACTGAGTTAGCCAAACAAAATACATCTGTGAGCCATACTTGGCCCAGAGGCCACTACTTTGCCTTTGCTATTACAAACATACAGCCCTTAGCTAGAAATTTGTAGGCAATACTCAACAAGAGCTGCAGTACTTTAAATGGATTTTCACAGCCATTGTCACATCTCTTTTAACACATCCTGCATTTGAGCCCACCCGCAAATGTCTAGTATTGTATATCTGCTCAAAAAAACACGAGACCCCAGGGGAAAGGAGAAGTGATCATGGACTTGGTGTCTGATTGTGGTCTGGCTCAGTGCGATATTATTAGAGCCAACTGGAGAGGAAACCACCACCAGACCCATCATGACATGTGCTATCACAGTGAGTTTAAATTGGGTGGAAATGTTGTGAGTTTAATAAAATAGAACTGCTGAGATGTACATATATATCTGGGCTGAGCAATCACTCCTCCAAGGGCATTGTGATGTCAGATATGCTTGGCAGCTTTGGTTCTCTTAGCACCCATATTTGTACTGTGTTTAAGATGAGGTGATTGGAAGCACATGTGTTAACAGTAACTATGCATGACATGTGAAATTAGGGAAGTGTGAAGGCTTCACTCTGACTTTCATGGTCCTAAGCTAACCTTTTCCAGTTGTTTGTGTGTGTGGGTTACATCGTATTGTTTTTCTTTTTTTTTTTAATTTTAGAAAACAAGTTGAACTTGTAGCCTTATTTTCATTTTGGAGTCAAAATACATAATAATAAGAATTGGGATCATTGAATTCTATCAACATAGTGACAATGAATAATCAATAATGAATAATGATGCATTGCATACTTGAAATATGATAAAACATATCTTAAATGTTCCAGCATCACACATAAAAGTGGTAACTATCCAAGGCATTAGTTATGAAAACTAGCTTCCCTGTGATGATCATTTCACAGTGAAATTATATCAAAATGTCACCTTGTATAGTATGTATTTAAATATATATTTATATTATGATAATCTATGTCTACAATTTATGTATATATAATTTATATAAAAATATATAATCAATTTTAATTCAAGAAAACTAGAAAAAAAGAAAATGGATAACAAGGTTAAAAGAAAATATTTGGAGAAGAGACTATTATCAAAATACTTAAATATCATAAAATATAAGGATGAATTTTTAAAATTTTTCATCTATTGAGTCTAGTGGTACATTTTAGATATACATTATAGTCACATTTAGTGTTATAAATCTGTTCCTGTACGTGGGAATGGGGAAAAATGAGAATCAAGATAAGGACAAATGTAGTAATTGTCATTATTTGAAGAACATTAAAGAAACATGACTACTAAATACAATACAGAATTCTGGATTGAATCATAGGATTAGAAGTGGACTTTAGTGAAGACAAATGGTGAAATCTTAAGTATGTAGTTTAGTTATTAGTATTAATTATGTACTTAGTGTTGACAATTATAATATCAAGTGAAGCTAAGTGAAAAATATATAGGAATTCTATACCAGTTTTATACTTACTGGGTAAATCCAGAGCTATTACAAATTTTTAAAACTTAAAAAAGATTTTTATAAAGAGGATTCTAGGATTTAAAAGGACTAAGCCAAACAAGCAGAATTATTACAAAATCCTGTCTGAGTAGTCTTGTAAAGAGAAGGATCTTGGTGTGTTATTTATTATTTGTAGAATTTTATCTTAGCTCTACTTTACAGATAAAGAAACTGAAGTCAGAATCAGTACTTGCCAGAGCTCATTAGTATGTAATAGCAAAGGTAGGTGACT
The DNA here is from genome assembly GCA_004025085.1 of Thryonomys swinderianus. Classification (NCBI taxonomy): domain Eukaryota; kingdom Metazoa; phylum Chordata; class Mammalia; order Rodentia; family Thryonomyidae; genus Thryonomys; species Thryonomys swinderianus. The sequence continues at coordinate 49,094 of PVIC010005418.1, forward strand.
GGTAATTTCTGCTGGGATCATTTCCTTGACCTTAAATGTTTACCCAGCAAATTATAAGGTACAAGGTTAAATAAAAATGACAAATGGACAGATGCAAAAAGCCCCAAACAGGCAGTATAGGTAAATACTCTTGAATGACTGAGATAATATCTCAGATTAATGGTAAAGGATACCTTATTCAGTGTTTTTGAAGAATGAATTTGCATTTTTTAAAAAAATCAAAGTGAAGTCCTATCTGGCACAATCTATCCCCCCAATTTTCAGCAGTTGAGTTAAAAGTGAAAAACAAAACTATAAAAGTGGTAGAAAGAAGGAAGAGACATTTCCTATGTAATTTTGGTTTGCGCTATGTTTTTTTAAGGAAGACTCCAAAGGCATAAATCATAAAAGGCTGATGGATTTCCTGAAATTAAAAATAAATGCATGTTTACATATCATAAAATAACCTTACTACACAAAACCCTCAGGTTGTCCCTTTATAACCACTCCACTTACCTTATGCCCTCACTTTCCTGTTAACTGTTGGTGGCCACTACTTTCCTTGCCATTATTATATTCTGTTATTGCAAAACACCCATAGATTGAACTAGTATGCAACTTTCTAAAATTGGCTTTTTTTTTAGTTCAACATAATTCTGTGGAGATTCATCTAGGTCTTTGCAATGTAGCACTAGTTCATTCATTTCTGTTGTGGAGTGGCATTTCAGGGCATGGGTGTATCAGTTTTGAGTGATTATGGTTTAATTTGCATTTTCCTGATGGCTAATGATCTTTCCATCACTTGTCTGCCATTTATACAGACTCTTCAAGTGTCTTTGCTGCATTATTAAATTAGATATTTTTTGTTGTTTAGTTCTGAGAATTCCTCATGTATGGCATATGAGGCTTTTGTTCATAAGTGGTTTGCAAATATCTTCTTCCAATCTTCCTTATTTCTTTATCATTGTAAAAGGTTTTTTTTGTAGAGCAAATGTTTTATTTTTCATGAACTCTATCCATTTTTCTTTATAGGTCAAGCTTTTGGTAACAGGTTTAAGAAATCTTTGCCAAGCTCCAGATCTTTAATATCTCTATATTTTGTATGAGTTTTATAATAATATTTTGCATTTATTTGTGATCCATTTTGAGTGATGTTTAGTGTAAAATGTGAGTTATCTTCAGCACTTGAAAAATATATCATTCCCTTCTCATTTTATTTAATTGAATTCTTTATTGGTATAATTTATATACATCTCACAATCACATATAACATTGGGGAATTTGTACCAGTATATGACACAAGTCAATTCTCATTTTTACCCATATCCCTACTTACCAACACTCCCACCCCCTTTATACATACTCTTTTATTTTCTTTCTGAATCATATTTATTCTGAATCATATTTATTCCTTCCCCTCATGACATTCCCACACCAAATTTCCTATGGAAGTTTACTGCTCTATAGAAGCTGTCATACTTTCTAGAGCTCATTTGCATCTACAGATGCATCTACAGATGCAAATGTCATGTCATCATGTCATGTCAAAGAGAAAATCCGGTATTTGCCTATCTGTGATCCATTTATTTCACTTATTAGTATATCCTCCAGGTGTCTCCATTTGCACACAAATGGATCGATCTTGTCATTCTTTATGGCAGAATAATACACCATTTTATAAAAAGACCACATCTTCTTTATCTAGTCTCCAGTTGATGGGCATTTGGGTTGTTTCCAAGATTGAGCTATGATGCACTGAGCTGCTATGAACAAGGGTGTACATCTGTCTTTCCAATGTGATTTTTAAAATTCTTTTGGGTATATTCCTAGCAGGGGAATAGCAGGGTCAAATGGGACCCCTAGTCCTAGTTTTCTGAGAAATCTCCACACGGATCTCCACAATGGTTGCACAAGTCTGCAATCCCAACAGAGGAGAAGGGTTCCTTTCTCCCCACAGCCATGGCAGCATTTATTGTTGGTTGATTTTGTAATCATGGCCATTCTTTGTGGAGTGAGATGAAATCTCAGTGTTGTTTTCATTTGCGTCTCTCAAATGACCAGTGATGTTGAACATTTCTTCATATGTTTCTTGGCTGCTTTGACTTCTGCCTCTGAGAAGTGTCTGTTCATTTCAGATGCCCATTTTTGAATTGGGTCTTTAAACTTGGGGAGGCTGATTTGTTTGAGTTTTTTATATAGTGTCGATAATAGCCCTTTGTCTGATACACAGCTAGTAAAGATTTTTTCCCATGTTGTTGGTTGTCTTTTAGCAGTGCCAGTGACTTCTTTGGCTGGTAGAAGCTTTTCAATAGGATGAGATCCCATTTGTTGATTCTTTCTGCTAGTTCTTGTGCTATAGAGGTTTTATTCATAAAGTCTCTGCCTAAGCCAATGTCTCCAAGAGTTTTACCTAGATTGTTTTCCAGTAGGCTTATTGTTTCTGTTTTAATGTTTAAGTCTCATATCTATTGTGAGTTTAGCTTTGTGCATGGTGAAAGAGATAAGTCTAGCTTTAGTTTTTGGCAGGTTAAAGCCCAGTGTTTCCAGCATCATTTGTTTTTTTCTTTTGAGACAGGGTCTAGCTTTGTAGTTCAGGCTGGCCCTGAGCTCACTATGTAGCCCAGACAAGCCTCAAACTCAGCAATCCTCCTGTCTCTGCCTCCCAAGTGCTGGGATTACAGGTGTGAGCCACCACACCCGGCACTGTGGTACATAGTATTGATTGCTGGTGGGAGTGAGTTACCATGCCCAGCATTGTATGTGATCACCAGGATGGAACTCAGGACCTTGTGCTTGCGAGGCAGGCGCCAAAAACACTGAGCTAAATCTCCGGCCCTCCTTCTCATTTTTTTAGATTTTGATGAGAAAATCCATTGTTATATATATTGCTTTTCCTTTGTAGATGAAGGTTTAGTTTTCCCTGGTACTTTCAAGATTTTGGTTTTTAGTCTTTAATTTTCAAAAGTTTAATTATGATGAGTTCATTCATGGATTATTAAATCTATACATTAATGTCTTGCCAAATTTGAGCAAATTCTGCAATTATTTCCTTGAATACAGTTTATTTTCAGTCTGTTTCTCCTCTTTTTTCTGGAATTCCAATGACACTGATGTTAGATCTTTATAACTTGTTTTGCCTATTTTTTCAATTGAATTCTTTATTGACATAATTTATATACATCTCACAATCACATATAACATTGAGAAATCTGTACCAGTATATGACACAAGTCAATTCTCATTTTTACCCATATCCCTACCCACCCACACGTCCCCACCCCCTATATACATGCTGTTTTATTTTCTTTCCAAATCAAATTTATTCCTTCCCCACGTTACATTCCCACACCAAATTTCCTACGGAAATTTCCTATTCTACAAAAACTGTCATACTTTCTAGAGCTCATTTGCATCTATAGGTGCTCATATCAAAGAGAAGATCCAGTATTTGCCTATCTGTGCTCTATTGATTTCACTTATTAGTATTTATCCAGTCTCCAGTTGATGGGCATTTGGGTTGTTTCCAAGATTGAGCTATCATGAACTGAGCTGCTATGAACAAGGGTGTACATTTGTTTTTCCAGTGTGATTTTTAAAATTCCTTTGGGTATATTCCTAGCAGGGGGATAGCAGGTTCAAATGGGACCCCTAGTCCTAGTTTTCTGAGAAATCTCCACACGGATCTCCACAATGGTTGCACAAGTCTGCAATCCCACCAACAGTGGAGAAGGGTTCCTTTCTCCCCACAGCCACGCCAGCATTTATCGTTGGTTGATTTTGTGATAGCGACCATTCTTTGTGGAGTGAGATGAAATCTCAGTGTTGTTTTCATTTGCATCTCTCGAACGACCAGTGATATTGAACATTTCTTCATATGCTTCTTAGCTGCTTTAATTTCTGACTCTGAGAAGTGTCTGTTCATTTCAGATGCCCATTTTTGAATTGGGTCTTTAAACTTGGGGAGGCTGATCTGTTTGAGTTCTTTATATATTGTCGATAATACCCTTTGTCTGATAAACAGCTAGTAAAGACCTTTTCCCATGTTGTTGGTTGTCTTTTAGCAGTGCCAGTGACTTCATTAGCTGTGCAGAAGCTTTTCAATAGGATGAGATCCCATTTGTTGATTCTTTCTGCTAGTTCTTATGCTGTAGAGTTTTTATTCATAAAGTCTCTGCCTAAGCCAATGTCTCCAAGAGTTTTAACTAACCTGTTTTACAGCAGGCTTCTTGTTTCTGTTTTAATGTTTAAGTCTCATATTCATTGTGAAGTTACTTTCATGTATGGTGAAAAAGATATGTCTAACTTTAGTTTCTGGCAGGTTAAAGCCTAGTTTTTCCAGCAACATTTGTTAAAGAGGCTGTCTTTCCTCCATTGGGATTGTCTGGCTCCTTTTTCAAGAGTAAGGTGACTTAGTGTATCTGGGTTTTTTTCTGGATCTTCTAATCTATTCCACTGGTCCTTGGGTCTGTTACTTTGCCAGTACCATGCAGTTTTTATCACAGTGGCTTTATAGTAGAGTTTAAATTGGGGATTGTAATACCCCTGCCATGTCGTGGTTGCTTAGAATTGCCTTTGCTATTCTAGGTTTCTTGTGTTTCCAGATGAATTTTTGTATTATTTTCTCTAGCTATGTGAAATATAGTGTTGTAATTTCAATTGGAATTGCATTGAATCTGTATAGTAGTTGTGGGTGTATAGCCACTTTGATGATGTTGGTTCTCCCTACCCAGGAACAAGGGATGTTTTTTCACTTTCTGACATCCTTTTCTATCTAGCTTTTCAGAGTCCTATAGTCTTCAGAGTAGAGGTCTTTCGCCTCCTTTGTTAGACTGATTCCTAGATATTTCATTTTTCTGGGTGCTACTGTGAAAGTGATTGACTCCACAATTTCTCTTTCATTGAGTCTGTTGTTTATGAGACAAAGGCTATTGATTTTTGAGCATTGACCTTATATCTAGCAACACTATCAAATCTGGTAATTAAGTCTAGTAGTCTTTTCATTGAGTTTTTAGAGGATTTAGGATCCTCTAGATAGAGTATCATATCATTGGCAAATAATGACAGTTAAACTTCTTCCTCTCCTATCTTTATTCCTTTTATATCTCTGTCTTGCCTGATTGCTATGGCTAATGTTTGCAGTACTATATTGAATAAGAGTGGTGACAGCAGGCATCCTTGTCTCATTCCTAATCTTAGTGTAAAAGGTTCTAGTTTTTGCACATTAAGTATGATGCTGGCTGTTGGTTTCTCATAAATAGCTTGTATAAGATTGAGAAAAAGTCCATCTATTCTGATTCTCTGTAGGGTTTTGATCCTAAATGGGTGTTGGATTTTGCCAAATGCTTTTTCTGCATCTATTGAGATGATCATATGGTTTTTATCCTTAAGTCTGTTAATATAATGTATTACATTGATTGATTTACATATGTTGAACCAGCCTTGCATCCCTGGGATACATCCACCTTGATCAGGGTGTATGATTTTCTTGATAACTCTCTGTATTCTGTTTGACAGTATTTTATTGAGGAGTTTTGCATCAATGATCATTAGCGAGATTGGCCTGTAGTTTTCTCTTTTGGTGGGATCTTTCCCTGCCTTTGGAATCAAGGTGATGGTTGCTTCAAGGAATGATTTAGGGAGTACTGCTTCCCTTTCAATTTCATTAAAAAGATTGAGGAGTACAGGAGTTAACTCTTCTTTAAAAGTATTATAGAATTCATCAGTGAAGCCACCAGGACCGGGGCTTCTTTTATTACATTTTCAATTTCACAGATTGATATCGGGTTGTTTAACGTTGTTATATCCTCTTCGTTCTGCTTTGGAAGTTCATATATGTCTAGGAATCTATCCATTTCTTCTAGATTTCCCATCTTTTTGGAGTACAAATTTGCAAAGTGTGTGTTTATTATCCTTTGGACTTCCTCTGGATCTGTGCTGATTTCCCCATTTTCATTCCTTATAGCATGGATTTGAGCCTTTTCCTTCCTTTGATAAGGTTGGCTAAGGGTCTGTTGATCTTATTTATCCTTTCAAAGAACCAACTCTTTGATTCATTTATTCTTTGTATTGTTCTCTTTGTCTCCATTGCATTAATTTCTGCTCTGATCCTTATAATTTGCTCTCTAGTATGTGCTTTGGGTTTGTTTTGGTCCTCTTTTTGTAATTGTCTGAGGTTCATCATTAGATAGTTTATTTCAGTTTGCTCTATTTTCTGAGTGTAGGCATTCAGTGCTATGAATTTCCCTCGCAGAACTGCTTTCATTGTGTCCCATAAACTCCTGTATGTTGTCCTGGGGTTGTTGTTTAGTTGTAGAAACTGTTTAATTTATTCTTTAATTTCTTTTGTGGCCCCTTGGTTGATCAACAGAGCTGTTGTTCAGTTTCCATATGTTTGTGAGGATCTTGGAATTTCTTTTGCTATCCAGCTCCAGTTTCAAGGCATTATGGTCTGCTAGTATGCAGGGGGTAACTTCAATCGCTTTGCATTTACTTAAGCCTGTTCTATGGACTAGAATGTGATCTATTTTGGAGAATAATCCATGAACAGCTGAGAAGGTATATTCTTGTTTTGTAGCATGAAAAATTCTGTAGCATCTAATAAGTCCATTTGCTCAAAAGTTTGATTTAGCTCAAGTATTTCCTTATTGATTCTTTGTCCAATTGATCTGTCAATTTGTGACAGTGGAGTATTAAAGTCCCCTACTACTATTGTATTTGTGGTTAGCTTTCTTTTCATGTCCAGTAATATTTGTTTTATATAATTGGGTGTATTAGAGTTTGGTGCATAAATATTTATGATTGTTATCTCTTTCTCTTGGATAGTTTCCTATACAAGAATATAGTGACCTTCTTTATCTCTTTTAATCAGTTTGGGTTTGAAATCTGTTTTATCTGCAAACAAGATAGCCACTCCTGCTTTTCTGCAGTTTCCTGTGGCATGGAGGATTGTTTTCCAAACTTTTATTTTCAGTCTATGGGTTTCGCAGGCCTCAGTCCTCCAAGCCAGGAATGGAATGGTGCCCGGGGTACCCAAGTCACCCTTGTCTATTTTTTTATGTTGACATTCACTAGTATTTTCCACATCTCAATTACTCTGGGTTTGAGCTCATCAGGTGAACTTTTTTTTTTTTTTTTTGCAACAGTTTCTCGCTTTGTAGTTCAGGCTGGCTCTGAGCTCACTCTGTAGTCCAGGCAAGCCTTGAACTCAGCAATCCTCCTGCCTCTGCCTCCCGAATGCTAGGATTACAGGCGTGAGCCACCATGCCTGGCACTGGGGTATGTGGTATTGATTGCTGGTGGGCGTGAGTCACCACGTCCAGCATTGTATATGGTTACTGGGATGGAACTCAGGGATTTGAGCTTGGGACGCAGCTGCTGGAACCACTGAGCTAAATCTCTGGCCCCTTCAAGGGAACTTTTAAAAGTTTAATTTATTGTATTTGTCAATTATAGAAAATATATTGAGTCTTTAAAGCAACCAATAAGTGGCTTCACTGTTAAGATAGTCCTTAGTCTTTATCTAGCCTTTTCTGAGTGGGTGCTGGAATGTCTGGAGACACCATGTAAAGGAGAAAGTCTGGGTTTCATCTTTTCTTGGTGTAGCGTTCTTCACTAGAACCATTATTATTTAGGAATTATTGTCTTGCTTGTTGATCTTTTCTTGGTGCTTTGTCTAGAAGCACCAAGCTTTTGTTGCAGCTAATGTCTCTGTCTATAGACTCCTCCTTTTGTCAGTTTCTTCAGCTCTAAATCTGAAATATATAAGGTAAAAAGAAAGCACAGGGAACTCACCACCATGTCTTTTCTTGTATCCTAAGATTCCTTGGAGGTCTGTCTGCTTTTACATGCCTATATTGTACATAATGTCCAGGGCTTTTACTTGTGCTTAATGTGAGAAATATTTAACCTACTTCATATTACCAGATATGACTTTCCTCAGATAATGTTTCTATTTATATCTACTTTTAGAAGATTACCTTAGAAGTTGGATATCTTTTAGGAAATTGAACTGCCTATGTATTATTTTATTTACACTTACAGCAATCTTGTGGTTGAGATAATATCTTTTAGCAGGGAAATGAATTCTCAGAGAAATTAAGCAAATGATCCAGAGTCCTACAAACCAATATGTGTCAGGGTGAATTTTTTTAGATTACTTATTGACCATTTAATTTCAATATATCCTCTTCAAGAGCCTTTCCAATTTTCAAGAAAAGCACAGTTTTGGGATCTGTCTAATCCCAATCTTGCACAAGCAAGCTACCTTTTAGAATTCCTTTAGATAACCTACTTCAATGAACTTTTTCTGTATAGGGATAAGTCTCATGAGCCTGAGTCCCATATATATTGACAGTGAATTGCCAGAGACTGAAGATCCCCCAAAATTGTCAGTGGGAGCTGTCATCTAATAATCTTTGTTCTTTCTGAACAGAAGGCTCTCTGACAGTGTGCTTAGCCCTTTGATAAAATTATCAGATTTATCAACAAATTACCTATAAACAAATTAAAAAATTGTAAGGAGATAGGGAGAAACTTTATTAATTGGATTAGTAATTTAAATGTAATGAAGTTGTTTTCAATATTTTTTATTGAAAAAGAGCATTAGAGCTGACAGACTCAATCTGTGAAAATTTGTTTAAAAGTTTTGTTTTAAATGATCTTGTTTCAGGGTTAAGTAGGTTTTCTGTTTTTTTTTAAAATTAAGTTTCAACATCTGATTTCACATGTTTTATTATTCTTTGTATTGAAATGGAAAGTATACATAATGGACTTTTGCTGCACACTGGAGTATAATAAGATGAAACACTTATGTGATTGCTTTTTGTATAGTGAGGCATACTGGCTCTTTTCCGTGACACATCATTGCTTTTTGGAAGAATG
>PVIC010005419.1:0-17717 GCA_004025085.1 Thryonomys swinderianus
CCTTTGGAACCCACCAAAGAGTCGCCTTGGCCAGGGTTCCTCAGTTGTTGCCCCAGTTTCCACTAGTTCCACGCAATCAGAGATCTGTCTCCGAAAGGAATCCAATTGCTTATCTGGTCAACATTCCACCCGCGACTGCAAGTGGGGATTCACCAGAGGGCAACTGGAGAAACCTGTCCTCTGCTTTAAGAGTGGCAGCTACCTTAGTGGCATTTACTGGCTGGCAGAGTAACCACTGTTTGATTAAAATACTGTAAGGGACAGAAAAAAAGCCTGAAAAGATCTATTTTACAGCATTTTAAGCAACAACCCAGTAGAAACACAACATGTACATACAATTTAGAAGTTAGGCCATTTTTTAAGCAAATACTAAAAACAAGGACCAGAATCTGTAGAATAAAGTTAAACCTTGTGAAGCAAAGTTACAATTTGCAGAGAAAAACAACCTTTTAGTTTCTGAAGGAAAGAAAACACTTACCTCTGTGAAGTTCTCTCGGTGGGGCCTCCAATATGATGCAGGAGAGTTAAGGACTAACTCCCCAGTTGAAACGCGAGTTCGTGTTCTCTAAAAATCGAAGAATGAATTTTAGGAATGACGGATGTTTGAGTAGGAAAATTTTATTGAGAGAGAAAGCTTCTGCCTTAAGAGAGACAGAAGGGGGGCCCGGAAAGTGGGTAAACCCCCTACCTCACTTTTTAGAGGGCTTTTATGGAGCAAAGCCATGAGGTGAGGTGAGTCTGAAATAGGGGGCTACCAATAAGATTTGAAAGAAATGGGCAAACTGTGACTAACCAGTGGGTAAAGGGCAAGCATAGTTACTTCAGCAACCTTTTGATTGAATAGGGTCCATTGAGAAAACAAACCATAGAGGGTCCTGCTTATCCAGAGACCCCTCCAGGTGGTTCAAGGTCCTGCCCATTACCTGGGAATTTTGCAATTGTTGCATTCCAGGGATGGGCTGGATCTGGATTTTGACATTTCATCCTGGGAGAGTGAGGTCTGCTGGTGACTGCTATCTGGAAGTGCAGTTCCTCATTTTTTACCTTTGAGGACATCCTCTTTTGCAAGTCTATCAAGGGCTGGCCCTATCTATCTGCCTACATATGTCTAGCTGGCTTTTCTACCTATAATAGGACCATCTGAGTTCCAGCTCCTTGTTTGGTGGAGAAACCTGCTGTTAGGCCACACTCTCCCATTGGATTCAAAGGTGCTTGCAGGAACAAACAGTTGTTTCTCTGAGAAAACAAGGGATATGGAGCTCAGCGTGTAGGCTTGAATTCAGTTTCTGAAACTGAGTTTACAACATGACGATCTGAGTTCCAGCTCCTTGTTTGGTGGTGAAACCGCCTCTCATTCCACACTTTCCCCTAGGCTTCAAAGGAAGCAGCAGCTAAAGGAAGAAAGAAAGCCTGCAACCTGCACTCTATGCTGGCCGCTTGTAAAGCAAGCCCTGTGCTTCTCTCGCATTAGAATGTATCCATTGGAACAATAGCTGCGCTTGACCTTACAGAGAGAGTGATCTATTAATAAGCGGACTTGTTTTACCTAAAGCCCAGGGAGCCTGCAGGAATAAACTGCAGTTGCTCTGGCATAAATGGGTACACAGAGTGTAGGGTGTGAAGTGCAATGCAGTTTCTGAAGCTGAGATGAGAACAGAACGTTCTGAGTTCCAGCTGCTTGTTATTGGAGAAAGCTGCTGTTATCCATTCCTCTAGAATTGGTTTCAATGGTGCTGGTAGGAACAAACAGTTGTTTCTCTAAGATAGAAAGGGCTACAGAGGGCTTCCTGGAGGCTTCAATTCAGTTTCTGGAACTGAATTGACAACAAGACGTTCTGAGTTACAGCTACTTGTTTGGTGCACAAAGCTGCTGCTGGGCACACTCTCCCATTGTTTTCAATGGAGCTTGCAGGAAAAAACAGTTATTTCTCTGAGAAAACAAGGGCTATGGAGCTCAGTGTGTAGGCTTACATTCAGGTTCTGAAAGTGAGTTGACAGCAGGACGTTCTGAGTTCCAGCTCCTTGTTTGTTGGACAAACGTCCTCTCATCCCACACTTTCCCAAAGCCTTCAATGGAAGCAGCTGCTAATGGGAGAAATCAAGCCGGCAAGCTGCACTCTAGGCTGGCCGCTTTGAAAGCAAGCACTGTGCTTCTCTCGCATTAGAATGTATCCATTGGAAGAATAGATGTGTTTCTCCTGTGCTTTACCTTATAGAGAGAGTGATCTATTCCTAAGCAGCCTTGTTTTACCTAAGGCCCAGGGAGCCTGCAGGAATAAACTGCAGTTGCTCTGGCATAAAAGGGGACACAGAGTGTTGGGTGTGAAGTGCAATGCAGTTTCTGAAGCTGAGATCAGACCAGAACGTTCTGAGTTCTGGCGGATTGTTTGGTGGAGAAAGCTGCTGTTATCCATTCCTCTCCCATTGGTTTCAAAGGAGCTGGCAGCAACAAACACTTGTTTCTCTAAGAAAGAAAGGGCTCTAGAGGGCTCTCTGGGGGCTTCAATTCAGTTTCTGAAACTGAGTTGACAGCAAGACGTTCTGAGTTCCAGCTACTTCTTTGGTGAAGAAAGCTGCTGTTAGGCGACACTCTCCCATAGGATTCAAAGGAGCTTGCAGGAAAAAAAAAAAAAAAAAACAAAAAAACTGTTGTTTCACTGAGAAAACAAGGGCTATGGTGCTCAGCTTGTAGGCTTGAATTCAGTTTATGAATCTGAGTTTACATCCGGATCATCTGAGTTCCAGCTCCTTGATTGGTGGAGAAACCTGCGGTTAGGCCACACTCTCCCTTTGGTTTCAATGGAGCTTGCAGGAACAAACAGTTGCTTCTCTGAGAAAACAAGGGCTATGGAGCTCAGCGTGTAGGCTTGCATTCAGGTTCTGAAAGTGAGTTGACAGCAGGACATTCTGAGTTCCAACTCCTTTTTTGGTGGAGAAGCCTCCTCTCATCCCACACTTTCCCATAGGCTTCAATGGAATCAGCGGCTAAAGGGAGAAATCAAGCCGGCAAGCTGCACTCTAGGCTGGCCACTTCTAAAACAAGCCCTGTGCTTCTCTCGCATTAGAATGTCTCCATTGGAACAATACCTGCACTTCTCCTGTGCTTGACCTTGCAGAGAGATTGATCTATACCTAAGCGGCCTTGTTTTACCTAAGGCCCAGGGAGCCTGCAGGAATAAACTGCAGTTGCTCTGGCATAAATCGGGACACAGAGTGTATGATGTGAAGTGCAATGCAGTTTCTGAAGCTGAGATCAGAGCAAAATGTTTTGCGTTCCAGCTGCTTGTATAGTCGAGAAAGCTGCTGTTATCCATTCCTCTCACTTTGGTTTCAATGGAGCTGGCAGGAACCAACACTTGTTTCTCTAAGAAAGAATGGGTACAGAGGGCTCCATGGAGGCTTCAATTCTGTTTCTGAAACTGACTTGCCAGCAAGACGTTCTGAGTTCCAGCTCCTTGTTTGGTGCAGAAAGCTGCTGTTAGGCCACAGTCTCCCATTGTTTTCAAAGGTGCTTCCAGGAAAAAACAGTTGTTTCTCTGAGAATACACGGGTTATGGAGATCAGCCTGTAGGGTAAAATTCAGTTTCTGAAGCTGAGTTTACAACAGGAGGATCTGTGTTCCAGCTCCTTGTTTGGTGGAGAAACCTGATGTTAGGCCTCACTCTCCCATTGGTTTCAAAGGAGCTTTGCAGGAACAAACAGTTGTTTCTCTGAGAAACCTAGGGCTACGTAGCTCAGCATGTAGGCTTGAATTCAGTTTCTGAAAGTGAGTTGACAACAGGACATTCTGAGTTCCAGCTACTTTTTTGGTGGAGAAGCCTCCTCTCATCCCACACTTTCCCATAGGCTTCAAAGGAACCAGCGGCTAAAGGGAGAAATCAAGCCATCAAGCTGCACTCTAGGCTGGCTGCTTCTAAAGCAAGCCCTGTGCTTCTCTCGCATTAGAATGTATCCATTGGAACAATACCTGTGCTTCTCCTGTGCTTGACCTTACAAAGAGAGTGATCTACTCCTAATCGGCCTTGTTTTACCTAAGAGCAAGGGAACCTGCAGGAATAAACTGTAGTTGCTCTGGCATAAAAGGGGACACAGAGTGTTGGGTGTGAAGTGCAATGCAGTTTCTGAAGCTGATATCAGAACAGAACGTTCTGAGTTCCAGCTGCTTGTTTGTTGGAGAAAGCTGCTGTTAGCCATTCCTCTCCCTTTCATTTCAATGGAGCTAGCAGGAACAAACACTTGTTTCTCTAAGAAAGAAAGTGCTACAGAGGGCTCCATGGAGGCTAAGATTCAGTTTCTGAAACTGAGTTAACAGCATGACGTTCTGAGTTCCAGCTCCTTGTTTGGTGGAGAAACCTGCTGTTAGGCCATACTCTCCCATTGGTTTCAATGGAGATTGCAGGAACAAACAGTATTTCTCTGAGAAAACAAGGGCTAAGGAGGTCAGCATGTAGGCTTGCATTCAGGTTCTGAAAATGAGTTGAGAGCAGGACGTTCTGATTTCCAGCTCCTTATTTGCTGGAGAAACCTCCTCTCATCCCACACTCTCCCCTAGGCTTCATTGGAAGCAGCGGCTAAAGGGAGAAATCAAGCTGGCAAGCTGCACTTTAGGCTGGCCACTTCTAAAGCAAGCCTTGTGCTTCTCTCACACTAGAATGTATCCACTGGAGCAATAGCTGTGCTTCTCCTGTGTGTGACCTTACAAAGCGTGTGATCTATTCGTAAGCGGCCTTGTTTTGCCAAGGACCAAGAGAACCTGCAGGAATAAATTGAAGTTGCTCTGGCATAAAAGGACACACAGAGTGTTGGATGTGAAGTGTGATGCAGTTTATGAAGCTGAGATGATAGCAGAACGTTCTGAGTTCCAGCTGATTGTTTGGTGGGGAAAGCTCCTGTTATCATTTCCTCTCCCATTGATTTCAATAGAGCTAGGAGGAACAAACACTTGTTTCTCTAAGAAAAAAAGGGCTACAGAGGGCTCCATGGAGGCTTCAATTCAGTTTCTGAAACTGAGTTGACAGCAAGACGTTCTGAGTTCCAGCTCCTTGTTTGGTGGAGAAAGCTGCTGTTAGGCCACACTCTCCCATTGTTTTCAAAGGAGCTTGCAGGAACAAACAGTTGTTTCTCTGAGAATACAAGGGCTATGTACCTCAGCCTATAGTCTAAAGTTTCTGAAGCTGAGTTTACAACAGGACGATATGAGTTCCAGCTCCTTGTTTGGTGGAGAAACGTGCTGTTAGGCCATACTCTCCCTTTGGTTTCAAAAGAGCTTGCAGAAACAACCAGTTTTTTTTTTTTTCTGAGAAAACAAGGGCTATGGATGTCAACGTGTAGGCTTAAATTCAGTTTCTGAAAATGAGTTTACAACAGTACGAATTTAGTTCCAGCTCCTTGTTTGGTTGAGAAACCTGCTGTTAGGCCACACTCTCCCATTGGTTTCAAAGGAGCTTGCAGGAACAAACAGTTGTTTCTCTGAGAAAACAAGGGCTACGGAGCTCAGCATGTAGGCTTAAATTCAGGTTCTGAAAGTGAGTTGACATCAGGACGTTCTGAGTTCCAGCACCTTGTTTGCTGGAGAAACCTCCTCTCATCCCACACTCTCCCTTAGGCTTCAAAGGAAGCAGCAGCTAAAGGGAGAAATCAAGCCAGCAAGCTGCAATCTAGGCTGACCACTTCTAAAGCAAGCCCTGTGCTTTTCTCGTATTAGAATGTATCCATTGGAACAATAGCTGTGCTTCTCCTGTGCTTGACCTTACGGAGAGAGTGATCTATTCCTACGTGGCCTGTTTTACCTAAGGCACAGGGTAACTGCAGGAATAAACTGCAGTTTCTATGGCATAAAAGTGGACACAGAGTGTTGGGTGTGAAGTGCAATGCAGTTTCTGAAGGGGAGATCATAGCAGAACGTTCTGAGTTCCAGCTGCTTGTTTGGTGGAGAAAGCTGCTGTTGTCCATTCCTCTCCCTTTGGTTTCAGTGGAGCTTGCAGGAACAAATAGTAGTTTCTCTGAGAAAACAAGTGAAAGACCCTAGACAGTCCAGCCCGAAAATTAATAAAAAAACCCCGGAACCCTATAACAAAAAGAGATTGCAAAACCACAAGTCAAACAGGTCTGACAGGATGTTGATTAACAAGCACAACTAAAAGGAACAGAAAGTCCCGAGCTACACCCTAACGGTAAAATTCCCCAAAGGTTTCCCCGCGTGAAAGCTTCCCGCGCAAATTAACGTCTCCCTTCGACCGTTCCAAAGTCAAATAATCAAACTAACCTATAGTAACCTTACACGCTCGATTCTCGCTTCTGTAACCCCGCCTTACTCGCAAAACCCTATAAAAATCCCCATCAAGCAAACCTCGGTGCGCAAGTCCACCCTTGGGTCAGGTCTTGCTGCCCCAGGTACCTGTGTATCTCAATAAAGCCTCATGCAGTTTGCATCCGTTCGTCTGCAGTCAGCGTTTCTTGGGTGACGGTCGTCAGTCGTAAGCCTTCTGGGTCTTACATTTTGGGGGCTCGTCTGGGATCACCAGCCCTCGCCCAGGGACCACCGACCTAAGTACGGGAGGTAAGCTGGCCAGCACTGTGTGTGTGTTGAGTGTCTAGTCTTTCTTTCTTCTATCCTCTGTCTTGCCTTTGAGGCCCGTACGATTCAGCTGAATCACCCGGTATCTGGCGGCCTCAGGAGGAGCTGACGAGCTCGAACTCCTGACCCGCAACTCGCGGAAGACGTTCCCCGAGTGTTAAGGGCTCCCCTCTTCGGAGCCCACAGGTTAAAATCACGATTGAACTCGGTCTCTTTGGAGTCCCTCCACGGTCCGAGGGATACGTGAGTCTGGGAGGCGAGGGATCCGGACCCTCACAAAAGCCTCCATCCGAAGTCTTGTTGTCTCCCTGGCACCATAGTCGTGCCTCGCGCTGTGTCTATTGTCTTGTGTTCTTGTTTTTTGTTGGTGTCATTGCCGGTACCTATTTCTTCAGTACCATGGGACAATCTCTAACAACCCCCTTAAGCCTTACTTTACAGCATTGGAGTGACGTTCAGACCATGGCCCATAATTTCTCCGTGGAAGTCCGCAAGAGAAAATGGCAAACCCTCTGTTCCTCGGAGTGGCCATCATATAACGTCGATTGGCCGCCAGAAGGCTCCTTTAACTTACACCTTGTCTTTCAGGTCAAAGCTAAAGTCATGGATCCCGGGCCCCATGGGCATCCCGATCAAGTCCCATACATTATCACTTGGGAAGCCTTAATCCGTAAGCCACTCCCTTGGGTCAAACCTTTTATCCATTTAGGTTCCCCGGCCGTCCCTTCCGCTCCAACCCTGCCCCCTCCGCTCATCCCTACTCCCCCTCAGTCTGCCCTTTATCCGGTCATACCACAATCTGCCATAAAACCATCCCCAGTGACTAAAAAGGTTACAACCCCTCCCATACTCCCTGCGGATGACGGCCCCCTGTTGGACCTCCTAAGCGAGGACCCACCTCCTTATAGAAACCCTAATCATGAACCACAACCAAGTGAGACTGCCACAAATAGGCCCCAAGAACCACCGACCTCTTCCCCGGTGGCTGGGAGACTGCGAGGGCGCAAAGAGACCCCCCCCCCAGATTCCACCTCTCAGGCCTTGCCCCTACGAACTGGACCTGATGGGCTGTTCCAATATTGGTCCTTTTCTGCGTTGGATCTATATAATTGGAAAAATAACAATCCCTCCTTTTCTACAGATCCCTCCAAGCTAACTGCCCTTATCGAGTCTATTCTAGTGACTCACCTGCCCACTTGGGATGATTGCCAGCAATTGCTGCAGATTCTTCTGACTACTGAGGAAAAACAACGAGTCGTCCTGGAGGCTCGTAAAAATGTTCTAGGGGCAAATGGACAACCTACCCAATTGCCCAATGAAATAAATCGCGCCTTTCCCCTAGAGCGACCCGATTGGGATCTGGACACAGTGGAAGGTAGGAATCACCTACGTCTCTATCGCCAATTACTGATGGCGGGTCTCCGTGGGGCAGCACGGCGCCCCACCAATTTGGCCCAGGTTAAGTTAGTCACCCAAAGGATGGACGAATCTCCTTCTGCCTTTCTAGAGCGCTTAAAAGAGGCCTTCCGGGTGTATACCCCTTATAACCCTGAAGACCCCAACCAAGCCACTAATGTGGCTATGTCCTTCATCTGGCAGTCAGTGCCAGATATTAGAAAAAAATTAGAGAGACTTGAAAACTTGAGAGAGAGCACAATCCAAGATTTAGTAAAAGAAGTGGAGCATATCTTTAATAAGAGAGAAACTACAGAGGAAAGAGATGAAAGACTAAGAAAAGAGGCAGAAGAAAGGGAGGCAATCCGGGACCGTAAAAAAAAAACAAGGAGTTCAGCAAATTACTGGCCACTGTAGTGTCAGGACAGACACAGAGTAAACAGGGACCTGGAGACAAAAAGGGCCGACCTCAACTTGATAAAGACCAGTGTGCCTATTGCAAAGAAAAAGGACATTATGTTAGAGACTGTCCTAAGAAACCAAAAGGGCCCCGTAAGCCAAAACCCCAAACGGCCGTGCTGAATCTGGAAGAATAGGGAAGTCAGGGTCAGACGCCCCCTCCTGAACCCCGGATAACCCTTAATGTGGGGGGGCAAACTGTCACCTTCCTGGTGGACACTGGAGCACAGCATTCGGTGCTCACTTCATCGCCGGGACCCCTATCGGATAAATCCGCGTGGGTACAAGGAGCCACCGGAGGAAAAAGATACCAATGGACCACTGAGAGGAAGGTACAACTGGCTACCGGTAAGGTGACTCACTCCTTTTTACATGTTCCCGATTGCCCCTTCCCCTTACTGGGAAGAGACCTACTCATGAAACTCAAGGCACAAATTCATTTCGGGGAAGCCACGGCCCACGTGACTGGGCCCCATGGACAGCCCCTACATGTGTTAACTTTGTATTTACAGAATAAATATAAATTATATGAGGCTGAGAGACCCCAACCTCAACCAATGGATTCCTGGTTAACAAAATTTCCTTTAGCTTGGGCTGAAACGGGGGGAATAGGACTGGCAAGTCGCCAACCACCCTTGGTGATCTCTCTAAAGGTGACCGCCACCCCTACCTCCATCAAACAATACCCAATGTCTTACGAAGCCTACCAAGGAATTAAACCGCACATCAAGAGGCTTCTAGACACGGGGATCCTAATACCCTGTAGATCCCCTTGGAACACCCCCCTCCTTCCTGTTAAAAAGCCCGGGACCACAGACTATAGGCCAGTCCAAGACTTGCGGGAAGTCAATAAGCGAGTAGAAGACATCCACCCGATGGTCCCTAATCCCTATAACTTGCTGACTGGACTTCCTCCCACACAAACTTGGTATACCGTTTTAGATTTGAAAGATGCTTTCTTTTGTCTGAGACTCCACCCTAAAAGTCAACCTCTTTTCGCCTTTGAGTGAAAAGATCCCGATAAAGGAATATTGGGCCAGCTCACTTGGACTAGACTCCTGTAAGGGTTTAAAAATAGCCCCACCTTATTTGATGAAGCTCTACACCGAGATCTAGCTGACTTCAGGGTGCAACACCCAGCTTTGACTCTACTCCAGTATGTAGATGACCTCCTCCTGGCCGCCGAATCGGAGGAAACTTGCCAGGCAGGAACTGAGGCACTCCTTGAGACTCTCGGAAACCTGGGGTATCGGGCTTCTGCTAAAAAAGCCCAAATATGCCAGAGACAAGTCATTTACCTGGGTTATCAGATCAGAGATGGACAAAGGTGGCTGACTGAGGCGTGAAAGCAGACTATCTTAAATATTCCCACGCCCAAAAACCCCAGACAGCTGAGAGAGTTCCTAGGCACGGCGGGATTTTGCCGCCTCTGGATCCCAGGGTATGCGGAATTAGCCGCACCGCTCTATCCGCTTACTAAACAAGGAACCCTCTTCACCTGGAAGGCTGAACAACAAAAAGTCTTCACAGCCATAAAACAGGCCTTACTTTCTACTCCAGCATTGAGACTCCCAGACCTAACCAAGCCCTTTGAACTGTTTGTAGATAAAAGACAAGGGCATGCTAAAGGGGTCCTAACTCAAACTTTGGGGCCATGGAGGCGTCCCATAGCCTATCTGTCAAAAAAACTTGACCCTGTGGCCTCAGGATGGCCACCGTGTCTGAGGATGATTGCAGCGGTCGCCCTCCTGGCCAAAGACTCTGGTAAGCTGACCTTGAGACAGCCGATAGCCATCCGGGCTCCACATGCCATAGAGACAGTCGTCAAACAACCTCCAGACCGATGGCTGTCAGATGCCCGTATGACTCATTACCAGGCGTTATTGCTGGACACTGATCGAGTCCACTTCGGCCCTGCGGCGGCCCTCAACCCTGCCTCCTTGCTCCCCTTGCCAGAAGATCCCGAAGCCCATGACTGCCTGCAGATACTTGCAGAAGTACATGGGACCCGACCAGATCTTACCGATCAGCCCCTCCCGGACGCTGACTTCACCTGGTACACCGACTGTAGCAGTTTTTTGGACAACGGAGAACGACGAGCTGGAGCTGCAGTCACTTCCGAAACGGAGGTAATCTGGGCTAAAGCTCTGCCACCAGGCACATCTGCTCAGCGAGCTGAACTCATTGCCCTGACTCGAGCCCTTCAACTGGCAGCAGGTAAGCATCTTAATGTCTATACTGATAGCCGCTATGCCTTTGCTACTGCTCATGTTCACGGGGAAATATACAGAAGAAGAGGGCTATTAACCTCCGAGGGAAAGCCCATAAAAAACAGAGCTGAGATCCTGGCCCTGCTACAGGCACTATTTCTCCCCACCAAATTAAGCATTATCCATTGTCCGGGACATCAGAAGGGAAGTAGCCCAGAAGCCAGAGGTAACCGGTTAGCAGACAGCACAGCACGCACAGTAGCTACGCAGTGGGATCCAACATCACCCCAACTCCTTATAGTAGAGGCCCCCAACAATCCATCAGCCCAGGAGACCCCCTTCCACTACAGCGAGGAAGATCAAAAACTTCTAAAAAATATTGGGGCCACATACAACCCCGTCAACAAGCTCTGGACTCTCGACCAAAAGCCTGTTTGGCCCCAACGACATACCTACCATCTAATTAGCTCCCTTCACCAACTAACCCATTTAAGTGCCAAAAAGATAAAGGCCCTCCTAAACAAAAGGGAATCCTCCCACTACCTGCTGGGACTAAACAAAATTGTACAACAAATAACTGAAGGGTGCTCAGCCTGTGCTCAAATAAATCCGGGACACATGATGGTGAACCCCGGAGCCAGGGTGCGAGGACATTGGCCTGGCGTACACTGGGAAGTTGATTTTACCGAAGTTAGGCCTGGACTCTATGGATATCAGTACTTACTGGTGTTTGTGGACACTTTTTCCGGATGGGTAGAAGCCTTCCCCACCAAACAAGAGACTGCTAAAATGGTCGCAAAGAAACTCTTAAAAGAAATCTTTCCCAGGTATGGTATACCCCAGGCACTAGGCTCTGACAATGGTCCAGCCTTTGTCTCCCAGGTAAGTCAGTCAGTGGCCAAATCACTGGGGATCAATTGGAAACTACATTGTGCATATCGTCCCCAAAGTTCAGGACAGGTAGAACGAATGAACAGAACCATTAAGGAGACTTTATCTAAATTGACGCTAGCAACTGGCTCCAGAGACTGGGTGCTCCTCCTCCCCTTTGCTTTGTATCGGGCTCGCAACACCCCAGGTCCCCACGGGCTTACCCCTTTTGAGATTTTGTATGGCGCACCACCCCCAGCTATTGACCCCTTTCATATGGGTAATGTTCCTCTTGGTAATAATCCCTCTTTACAAGCTCATCTCCAGGCCCTACAAATTGTCCAAAAAGAAGTCTGGAAGCCCCTAGCCGCTGCCTACAAAGAACAGCAAGACGCCCCAGTGGTCCCACACCCGTTCCAGATCGGAGACGCTGTCTGGGTTCGCTGGCACCAGACTAAAAATCTAGAACCCCGCTGGAAAGGACCATACACGGTGCTGCTGACTACCCCCACGGCGTTGAAGGTAGACGGAATTGCTGCCTGGGTCCACGCGTCTCACACAAAACTAGCACACTCGGCCACCGATCCCGCGCCGCTGCTCCAGCCGACAACACCCACATGGAAAGCCCACCGCACTCAAAACCGCTTAAAGATAAGACTGTCCCGTTACTAACCTTTTGTCTTTTTTTCTTCTGTACACTCGTGAGTGGGTCTAGTCCCCATGGCTGACCACTCTGCTGTCCTCCCTAGCAGGGCCTATTATCATAATCTTGTTAATTCTCCTCTTCGGGTCTTGTGTTGTAAACCGCCTAGTCCAATTCACTAAAGATCGACTCTCGGTCGTACAGGCCCTCGTCCTTACACAACAATATCAACAACTTAGACAGAGAGAGGACGCTCAGACAGAGGAGCCCGATAACAATTAAACCCTGAATGAAAGATTCCATTCATAGTTACCAGAAAAAGGGGGGAATGAAAGACCCTAGCCAGTCCAGCCCGAAAGGTAATGGAAAAACCCGGAACCCTATAACAAAAAGAGGTTGCAAAACCACAAGTCAAACAGGTCTGACAGGATGTCGACTAACAAGCACAACTAAAAGGAACAGAAAGTCCCGAGCCACACCCTAACGGTAAAAATCCCCCAAAGGTTTCCCGCGCGCAAAGGTTTCCCGCGCAAATTAACCTCTCCCTTAGTCCCTTGCAAAGTCAAATAATCAAACTAACCGATAGTAACCTTACACGCTTGATTCTCGCTGCTGTAACCCCGCCTTACTCGCAAAAGCCTATAAAAATCCCCATCAAGCAAACCTCGGCGCGCAAGTCCGCCCTTGGGTCAGGTCTTGCTGCCCCAGGTACCTGTGTATCTCAATAAAGCCTCATGCAGTTTGCATCCGTTCGTCTGCAGTCGGCGTTTCTTGGGTGACAGTCGTCAGTCGTAAGCCTTCTGGGTCTTACACAAGGTCTATGGAGCTCAGCGTGTAGGCTTCAATTCAGTTTCTGAAACTAAGTTTACAGAAGGATGATTTGAGATCCAGCTCCTTGTTTTGTGGAGAAACCTGCTGTTAGGCCACATTCTCCCTTTGGTTTAATGGAGCTTGTAGGAACAAACAGTTGTTTCTCTGAGAAAATAAGGGCTATGGAGGTCAGCATGTAGGCTTACATTCAGTTGGTGAATGTGAGTTGAAAGCAGGACATTCTGAGTTCCAGCTCCTTGTTTGCTGGAGAAACCTCCTCTCATCCCACACTCTCCCATAGGCTTCAATGGAAGCAGCGGCTAAAGGGAGAAATCAAGCCGGTAAGGTGCACTCTAGGCTGGCCACTTCTAAAGCAAGCCCTTTGCTTCTCACACATTAGAATGTATCCAATGGAACAATAGCTATGCTTCTCCTGTGCTTGAACTTACAGAGAGAGTGATCTATTCCTAAGCAGCCTTGGTTTACCTAAGGCCTAGGGAGCCTGCAGGAATAAACTGCAGTTGCTCTGGCATAAAAGGGGACACAGAGTGTTGGGTGTGAAGTGCAATGCAGTTTCTGAAGCTGAGATCAGAGCAGAACGTTCTGAGTTCCAGCTGCTTGTTTGGTGGAGAAAGCTGATGTTAGGCCACAGTCTCCCATTGGTTTCAATGGAGCTTGCAGGAACAAACAGTTGTTTCTCTGAGAAAACAAGGGGTACGGAGCTCAGTGTGCAGGCTTCAATTCAGCTTCTAAAACTGAGTTTAAAACAGGACGATCTGAGATCCAGCTCCTTGTTTGTTGGAGAAATCTGCTCTTAGGCCACACTCTCCCTTTGGTTTCAATGGAGCTTGCAGTAACAAACAGTTGTTTTTCTGAGAAAACAAAGGCTAAGAAGCTCAGCATGTATGCTTGCATTCAGGTTTTGAATGTGAGTTGACAGTAGGACCTTCTGAGTTCCAGCTCCTTGTTTGCTGGAGAAACTTTCTCTTATCCCACACTCTCCCTTAGGATTCCTTCTGAGCAGCAGCTAAAGGGAGAAATGAAGCCGGCAAGTTGCAATCTAGGCTGGCTGCTTCTAAAGCAACCCTGTGCTTCTCTCACATTAGAATGTATCCATTGGAACAATAGCTGCGCTTTTCCTGTGCTTGAACTTACAAAGAGAGTGATCTATTCCGAAGTGGCGTTGTTTTACCTAAGGCGAAGAGAACCTGTAGGAATAAGCTGCAGTTACTCTGGTATAAAAGGGGACACAGAGTGTTGGGTGTGAAGTGCAATGCAGTTTCTGAAGCTCAGATCAGAGCAGAAGGTTCTGAGTTCCATCCACCTGCTTGTTTTTTGGAGAAAGCTGCTGTTATCCTTTCCTCTCCCAATGGTTTCAATGGAGGTTGCAGGAACAAACACTAGTTTCTCTAAGGAAGAATGGGCTACAGAGGGCTCCATGGAGGCTTCAATTCAGTTTCTGAAACTGAGTTGACAGCAAGACGTTCTGAGTTCCAGCTCCTTTTTTGGTGGAGAAAGCTGCTGTTAGGCCACATTCTCCCATTTATTTCAATGGAGATTGCAGGAACAAACAGTTGTTTCTCTGACAAAAAAAGGGCTACAGAGCTCACTGTGTAGGCTTGATTTCAGTTTTAGAAACTGATTTTACAACAGGACGATCTGAGTTCCAGCTCCTTGCTTGGTGGAGAAACCTGCTGTTAGGCCTAACTCTCCCATTGGTTTCAATGGAGCTTGCAGGAAAAACAGTTGTTTCTCTGAGAAAACAAGGGCTACGGAGCTCAGCATGTAGGCTTGCATTCAGGTTCTGAAAATGAGTTGACAGCAGGACATTCTGAGTTCCAGCTCCTTGTTTGATGGAGAAACCTCCTCTCATCCCACACTCTCACATAGGCTTCAATGGAAGCAGCGGCTAAGGGGAAATCAAGCCGGTAAGGTGCACTCTAGGCTGGCTGTTTCCAAAGCAAGCCCTGTGTTACTCTCGCATTAGAATGTATCCATTGGAACAATAGCTGCGCTTCTCCTGTGCTTGACCTTATGAAGAGAGTGATCTATTCCTAAGCAGCCTTGTGTTACCTAAGGGCAAGGGAACCTGCAGGAATAAACTGCAGTTGCTCTTGCATAAAAGTGGGTACAGAATGTTGGGTGTGAACTGCAATGCAGTTTCTGAAGCTGAGATCAGAGCAGAATGCTCTGTGTTCCAGCTGCTTGTTTGGTGAAGAAAGTTGCTCTTAAACAATCCACTCTGAATGGTTTCAATGGAGCTTGCAGGAACAAACACTTGTTTCTCTAAGAAAGAAAGCACTCCAGGAGGGCTCCATGGAGGCTTCAATACAGTTTCTGAAACTGAGTTGACAGCAAGATGTTCTGAGTTCCAGCTCCTTGTTTGGTGGAGAAACCTGCTGTTAGGCCTCATACTCTGATTTCAATGGAGCTTGCAGGAACAAACACTTGTTTCTCTGAGAAAACAAGGGCTATTGAGCTCACCGTGTAGGCTTTAATTCAGTTTCTGAATTTCAGTTTAGAAAAGGATGTTCTGAATTCCAGCTCCTTTTTGGGTGGAGACACCTGCTGTCAGGCCTCCCGCTCCCTTTGGATTCAATGGAGCTTGCATTAACAAATAGTTGTTTCTCTGAGAAAACAAAGGCTATGGAGCTCACCATGTAGCCTTGAATTCCATTTTTGGATCTGAGTTTACAACAGGAAGATCTGAGTTCTTGTTCTTCGCTGCGTGGAGAAACCTGCTGTTAGGCCACACCTTCCTATTGGTTTCAAAGGAGCTTGCAGAAACAAACAGTTTTTTTTTTCTCTGAGAAAACAAGGGCTATGGAGCTCACCATGTAGTCTTGAATTCAGGTTCTCAAAATGAGTTGAAAGCAGGACTTTCAGAGTTCCATCTCCTTGTTTGGTTGAG
Source organism: Thryonomys swinderianus (assembly GCA_004025085.1). Taxonomy (NCBI): domain Eukaryota; kingdom Metazoa; phylum Chordata; class Mammalia; order Rodentia; family Thryonomyidae; genus Thryonomys; species Thryonomys swinderianus. Next base: position 15,876 of record PVIC010005419.1, read on the forward strand.
AGACCTCCTCTCATTCCACAGTCTCCTGTAGGCTTCAGTGGAACAAGCGTCTAAAGGGAGAGATAACGCCAGCAAGCTGCACTCTAGGGTGGCTGCTTCTAATGCAAACCCTGTGCTTGTCTTGCATTACAATGTATGCATTTGAACAATAGCTGCCTTTCTCCCGTGCTTGACCTTATATAGAGAGTGATCTATTCCTAAGAGGCCTTGTTTTATGTAAGGTCCAGGCAACTTGCAGGAATAAACTGCAGTTGTTCTGGCATAAAAGGGGACTCAGAGTATTTGGTGTGAAGTGAAATGCAGTTTCTGACGCTGAGATCAGAGCAGAACGTTCTGAGTTCCAGCTGCTTGTTTGGTGGAGAAAGCTGATGTTAGGCCACACTCTCCCGTTGGTTTCAAAGGAGCTTGCAGGAACAAAGAGTTGTTTCTCTGAGAAAACAAGGACTCCAAAGCTCACCATTTAGGCTTGAATTCAGTTTCTGAAACTGAGTTTACAACAGGATGATCTGAGTCCCCGCTCCTTGTTTGGTGGAGAAACCTGCTCTTAAGCCACACCCTCCATTGTTTTCAATGGAGCTTGCAGGAACAAACAGTTGTTTCTCTGAGAAAACAAGGGCTACCTGGCTCACCTTATAGGCTCAAGTCAAGTTATGAATCTGAATTGACAGCAGAATGTTCTGACTTCCAGCTCCTTGTTTTGTCGAGAAACCTCCTCTCATCCCACACTCTCATGTAGGCTTCAATGGAACCAGTGGCTAAAGGGAGAAATGAAGCCGGCAACCTGCACTCTAGCCTGGCCGCTTCTAATGCTTCTCTCGCATTAGAGTGTATCCATTTGAACAATAGCTGCGGTTCTCCTGTGGTTGAAATTACAGAGAGAGTGATTTATTCCTAAGCGGCCTTGTTTGACCTAAGGCCTAGGGAAGCTGAAGGAATGAATTGCAGTGGCTCTGTCGTAAAAGGGGATACAGAGTGTTGGGTGTGACCTGCAATGCAGTTTCTGAAGCTGAGATGAGAGCAGAACGTTCTGAGTTCCAGCTGCTTGTTTGGTGAAGAAAGCTGCTGTTATCCATTCCTCTCCCTATGGTTTCAATGGAGCTTGCAGGAACAAACAGTTGTTTCTCTAAGAAAACTAGGGCTACCTGGCTCACCTTGTAGGCCTCAATTCAGGTTATGAAACTGAATTGACAGCAGGATGTTCTGAGTTCTAGGTCCTTGCTTGGTGGATAAACCCCCTCTCATCCCACACTCTCCCATAGGCTTCAATGGAACCAGCGGCTAAAAGGAGAAACGAAGCCGGCAAGGTGCATTCTAGCCTGGCCGCTTCTAAAGCAAGCCCTGTGCTTCTCTCGCATTAGCGTGTATCCATTTGAACAATAGCTGCGGTTCTCCTGTGCTTGAACTTCCAGAGAGAGTTGACCCGATCCGTGGGCCACTGTTATTTGAGGGGGCGAGGAGGACTTCACCTGAAAAGAAACATGGGTGAGAAAAGGAGCGAGACCAAGCAAAGGAGTCTTTTCAAGGTCTCACTTTATTGAGGAAGTGGCTTACAATATATAGAGTGTAGGGGCAGGGCTGCAAAAGCACAGGGGAGGTAATAGCGAGGTCAGGCTGGAACATTCGGTGGCCTCTGTTCTGAACACTTCAGCTGGTTGAACAGGAACACTTGTTCCAGTACACTGTCACTGTGTGCTGAGCGGGGGTGGCTTGGTTGGTTGTCTTGGCTCCCAACATCTCCCCCTCTTTACTTTTGTAAGTAGGGGGATAGCCAGTGTCCTTGTCTTAGGCTAGTTGGTGTGCCCCCACCACCAGCTCTTTTAGAAGGGTGAGGTCCCTGTCTTA
>PVIC010005419.1:17817-58073 GCA_004025085.1 Thryonomys swinderianus
GGGGGGGGGGGGTTGTGAACGTTGTTGTCTGTGTGGATCTGATGATAATGGACTGAGACATTTTGTCTGGTGGCTGAAGCAACCTGTTTCTTAATGAGATCTGTTAATTGTCGAAAAGCCCATGGCCCAAAAGAGAGCAAGAGCAGAAGCCCGAGGAGGGGGCCCAAGATTGTGGGTAACAGAGTTGAAAGCCAGGGGGAGGTGGAGAACCAGTTTTGGTACCAAGATTCTTATTGTTCTCGTTTGTGTTTGCGCTCTTCAAGGCTGTTTTTTACTCTTTCTATGCTGTTTTGTACCAAACCTGTTTTATCAGTGTAAAAGCAGCATTCTTCTTTTAAAGCAACACAAAGTCCTCCTTCTTGGAGGAACAACAAATCGAGACCTCGTCTAGTTTGCAGGACAACCTCGGAGAGTGAGACTACCGATTCTTTTAAATTTGCTAGTCCAGTCTGTAGCTCACAGAGATCATTGTCTATGGCTAAGCTAAGCTGAGCATATTGTTGGTGGGACGTGACTAATGAAGCTATGCCAGTGCCGGCACCAGCGGCCCCTAGTCCAAGGACCACAGCAAGGGTAATAGCCGAAATGGGCTCTCTTTTAGGTCGCAGCAGGAGGGTCCCTTTTTCCCAAAAATTAGGAAACTCTTCGGGAGAGTGAATAGTTAGTCGAGGGAGGAGTTCGACTAGAACACAATAGTCTCTTTTTTGTAGGAAGGTGGCTGTAACTATAAATGGAGTGAGGCCGGTGGAACAAGCCAAATAGAAATTATTGGGGGCTAAAATATAGGTGGAAGAGGGGGTGACAGTAAAGGTCTGATTGCAAACTCCCTTAAGGGGGACAGGGGGAGCCATGTGAGGTCCCAACAGACAGGAGCCCATCCCTGTTAAGAAACTCAGAGTGAGTCCCTGCTCAGCAGGCATCCACCTGACATTATTTGTGAAATTGGTGATAATGGGATTTAGGAGCTTAGCTATTCCCTCGTAGAAAGGGGGTTGTGGAGAAAAGCATAACCAGCACTCTTGATAATCTGAAGAATTAAGGAGGCAAAGGGCTGAAGCAGAAGCATTGATCATATGTAGCATGTGTTCAGCAGAAGAAAGGGGCTTACTGATAACTGTGGGTTGAAATATAGTAGCATAGGCGGTAGTGAGGTCAGTGGAGCCCTTTTTACCAGAAGTGGCTGGATTAAGGACTGGATTGGGCCCTATTGCTATGGGTTTATGGGAATTTGGGGGCTGTTTAAGCAGCTGAATTTTAAGGATGACTCCAAAGTCTTTTCCAGTTCTATATATCCTTATTCCCCATTGTTTTGGTCGGGGAGAGGCCCAATCATAAAGTTTGCCTTTGTCGGTAAACTGAATTAGAAGTGGAAGGCACCAGCCCTTTGTTATAGGATGATCGGGTTTACATCTTTCAAAATAGCTCTTGGATTTAGTATTTTGATTGTGAAAACCTCTCTGAATGGTGATATAGTCCCAGGAAGAACTAGGCCTCCAATAGGTGTCTCCAGTGGTTTCGCACCCCCAAGATGCGCAGAAGTAATCTGTAGCGTATCCACACTTAGCACCAAGATGATGAGGCCTATGTTCTCTAGGATAGACGTATATTCCCTGTTGTCCTGATGGTGAGGCTAAATAGAACCGCTTAGAGGGACTACTGCAGCCAAGTCAGAAGCCGGATGGGGAGAAGGAGAGATCGGGGGCCTTTTCTTGTGGTGGGTAGAGATTGGGGATGCCCCAATCAGGGTATCCTCCAAGAGCTAGTTGACAGAGGTCCACCTCTAATGTGGGCCAATGGGGCAAAGAGCCTGTTTGGGAGCTGGAATTGAGGATGTCCCCTGATCCAGACATGATGACCCAGGTGAAATTGTAGATTTGATAAGGTGACTTACCTATGGAGCCAGAGACTAAATAGAGTGGAGGGAGGAGCAGTTAAAGCATTTTGTGTTGTTGTTAAGCCCTGAAAGAGAGCACATTAGAAGGCATTCTCAGGGGGGTGCCCTGAGTGGTTTATAGGTTTTGATGAGGTGCTCGGGCAGCCATCGGGCATTTTGTGCAGTTGAGTCATAAATGCATACGTGTCCTTTTCCCCAAATTAAAACTGGGTCTGGACCCTTCCATTGATGAGACAGTGGGTCCTTCCACAGAACTTGTGCATAGTTAGAGGCTGTGGTTGGATGCCAGAAACGATCTGCAGCGGATTTTCCCATAGAATCATATGTTAAAAAGTTTAAGACAAACAGCGCCTGAGAGAGAAGGGTCTTAACATTACCTATGGGTTGATAGAGAAGATGTTTACCTGAACTGAGTTTATGAAGCATGTTTTTTAGGGTAAGGTGTGCCCTTTCTATGATTCCTTGTCCTTGTGGATTATAAGGGATACTGGTGACATGTTTAATGTTCATCTGGGCACAGAATTGTTTAAAATTTGTACTAGTGTATCCTGGCCCATTATCTGTCTTAAGGACTTTAGGAGTAGGAAGTACAGCGAGGGAAGCAAGGATATGAGAGATTACATGTTTGGTAGCTTCTCCGGTTTGAGGAGTGGCAAAAATGAAGCCACTATGGGTGTCTATTGAAACATGAACGTATCTAAGCTTTCCAAAAGGGGCATGATGGGTGACATCCATTTGCCATAATTCTCCAGGAACTAATCCATGGGGGTGGACCCCTATATGAGGGTCAGGGAGTAGGGTAAAATATCCAGGGCATTCTCTAACAATCTGTCGAGCTTGCTCTCGAGTTATAGAAAACTTGAGTTGCAGTGTGTGGGCATTGAGGTGATGTAACTGATGAGCCTGGCAGGCAGCTTGTAAGGGGGAAAGCGTAAGCGCTGTGGCCAGGAGTTGAGTCGCTTGGTCTACGTGACTATTTTCTCTGGCCAAGGGTTCTGGAAGGTTTGAGTGAGCACACAGGTGACCCATAAAGAAAGGGGTTGACCTATTTAAAATAAGCCGTTGTAGCTCAGAAAACATTGGAGAGGCATTGGTGGTGGGACGGATGAAGGGAACTGTCTCGAGTAGGGGAACAGAGAAGGCTAAATAGGCACTGTTGGTGTATAAATTGAAGGGGCAGTTGGGCAGTGCCTTAAAAACTTTAATGACTGCGGCCAGCTCAACCAATTGTGCAGAGGAAAAGTCGGTTTTGACCTTAAAAAGTTTATCATTGATGCTTATAAGCGGCGAGGCCCGAGGTGGCCCCATCAGTGAAGGCGAGATATGCATTGGGAATGGGGGATGACTTAGTTACTTTAGGAAAAATAACTGGGGTTCGGTAAAAGAATTGAATCAATTTATCTGTTGGGTAATGATTATCTATCTGACCGTTGAATGAAATGCAACTTATAACCCAATCGGTATGGTTTTGGAGAAGCCATTGAATCTGAAGGGCATTATAGGGGAGGATTAATCTGTCAGGGTCTTTTCCAAATAGTTTAAGAGCCGTGGTTCGAGCAAGACGGATGAGTTCAGCAACTAGCATGGGGTAAGTGGGTAGCACTTTTGGCGGGGAGGCTGAAAGGTGTAACCAATAGAGTGGCTTCATTTGCCAAAACAACCCTGTGGGGGGAAAAAGGAGTGGGGAAAATTAAAAAGTGGAGGGGGGACTGTGGGCAATAGTAGCCAATGGACTGGTTGTGAATAGCTTGCTCTACTTTGGCGAGGGAGGTTTTTGCCTCTGGAGTTAAGGAGCGAGATGAAGTGGGGTTGGTGTCTCCTTGAAGAATGTCAAATAAAGCTTTTAGGTCACCAGTAGTGAGTTTTAAATAGGGACGGAGCCAATTTATGTCTCCCAGCAACTTTTGGTAGTCATGGAGAGTATGAAGGGAATTGGTTTTTATCTGTGTCTTTTGGCAGAGAATTTTATCAGGGTATAATTCAAACCCTAAGAATAATTGAGGCAGGTGGACTTGTATTTTATCATTAGAGATAAGGAACCCGTGATCTTGGAGAGCTGTAATAAGTTTTTGGCCAACTAAATGTAGTTCTTTATCTGAGTTTCTGGCAAGAAGAATATCGTCCATATAGTGAACAATATATAATTGGGGATAGGAGGTCCTGAAAGGGTCAACTATCTGTGCTACGTATTTTTGGCAGAGTGTAGGACTATTAGCCATGCCCTGTGGTAAGACTTTCCACTGAAACCGGGGGGAAGGACCTACGCAGTTAGTTATGGGCAGAGAAAATGCAAACCGCTTATGATCCTCTGGGTGGAGTGGAATAGAAAAGAAGCAGTCTTTTAAATCAATTATTAGCTTATGATAACCTTTTGGAATTACCATGGGGGAGGGAAGCCCAGGTTGTAAAGCCCCCATGGGGACCATAGTCTTATTTATGGCTCTTAGATCTTGGAGGAGTCTCCATTTGTTATTTTTCTTTTGAATAACAAAGATTGGTGTGTTCCACGGCGATGTGGAAGGCTCAAGATGTCCTGCGTCTAATTGTTCCTGCACTAACTTGAAAGCCGCAGACAGCTTGACAGTTGGTAAGGGCCATCGATCAATCTAGACTAGAGTGTTGTCTTTCCATGTGATTTTATCAGCCTGGTGTGCAGGCAGATCAATGGCACTCAGGAAAAATGGGCAGGATAGCCTAGTCCAGCACATCCTTGATGAGGGGAGAGAGTTAAGGGAGCAGGTATACCTTGAGAAGATTTGCCTAGACTCTACCGGGTAAAAACCCTGAACTGAGCATTTGTTTTGTGACAACCTTATTTGGGCTGTACATGAAAACTCCCATCTGTGTAAGAATATCTCTCCCTCAGAGATTAACTGGCAGACCAGGCACAATAAATGGCTGTACATATCCGGAATTATTGTCTTTGTCTGTCCAAGAAAGTATCTTAGAAATTTGGAGAGTGTTTTTTGATTGTCCTATACCTTGTAGATGGGTGAGAGAAGGTTGAAGGGGCCAAGAGGAAGGCCAATGTTTTTGTGCTATTACTGTGGAGTCAGCCCCAGTATCTAGGATACCTGTGAAGGATCTGCCATCTATCTTTAAAGTGAGTGTCGGCCTGTGTTTGGTGAGGGGCTGGACCCAATATACATCGGATGACCCAGGGGAAGTGTCCCCTCGGCTATCCTCTTTATGAAGAAAAACGAGCTGTAGAGGGAGGGGAAGTGCTTGGGCGATGCACCTTCTTGAGATGAGAGCAACGGGACTGTTTTGAACAGAGGCGAGGTATATGTCTAAGGCTGAGGATCAAAGGGAGGAGGGTGGCAGTTGTGCCGGATGGCCACAAAAGCATTGGCGGGAGGCCAGTCAGGATTATTGTAGCAGGCAGCCTCCTGATTGAGAATGATGTTATCTCCTAGATTAAGGGCCTCACTAGTTTGCCTCAGGGAGTTTTGGCTGTTATTTGGACACTGTAAGGGAGGGGCAGAAGGCCGCGGAGAGTCTCTGAGCTGGGACATGTTTGTTAGAGGTGGGGATTTAGCAATAGGGTTTGAATCTGTTTGACTGTCCATATCAATAATAACAGAGGGGGAAGGGGAGGGAGCAGCCTCTTGACCTCCTGATTGTCTTGAGGGCGGTCTGGAGAGGGGTCGGAGGCATGTGGTGGCCACCGCTAAAAGGTGTTTTTTGTCAGGGTCTTTGTCAGCAGACCGAATAATGTCCCGAACGAGCCCCCAGTAACTGAAACACGTGGCAGGGACAGTTTCAGAGCCCTCTTCCTGGAGACATTTATTGAGATCTTTGCCGACCTTCTCCCAACTAAGGGGGTGAATTTCAGGTCCAGTTAGAACAAACCACGGACATTTTTTATCAATAAACAAAAAGAATTTTACCAAATCTTTCTTTTTAACCCGGACTCCTCTTTCTCTGAGGGATTTCTTAACGCCTTTGATGAAGGCCATTCCTTTACTAAGTTCATGGCCCATGTTGAAATGGAGCGGCAGTGACTTACCTGTTTCGACGAACGGCCTTGGGCGGAGGATACCTCGAAATGCCTATGGGTGTGCACCCCTTGATTGATAAAGCCGTTCGATGAAGGTCTGTGCCTTGGGCCTGACGTTGGGTGCCACTTGACCCGACCCGTGGGCCACTGTTATTCGAGGGGGCGAGGAGGACTTCACCTGAAAAGAAACATGGGCGAGAAAAGGAGCGAGAACAAGCAAAGGAGTCTTGTTAAGGTCTCACTTTATTGAGGAAGTGGCTTACAATATATAGAGTGTAGGGGGAGGGCTGCAAAAGCACAGGGGAGGTAATAGCGAGGTCAGGCTGGAACATTCGGTGGCCTCTGTTCGGAACACTTCGGCTGGTTGAACAGGAACACTTGTTCTGGTACACTGTCACTGTGTGCTGAGCGGGGGTGGCTTGGTTGATTGTCTTGGCACCCAACAGAGAGTGATTTTTTCCTAAGCAGCCTTGTTTGACCTAAGGCCTAGGGAAGCTGCAGGAATGAAATGCAGTTGCTCTGGCATAAAAGGGGACACAGAGTGTTGGGTGTGACCTGCAATGCAGTTTCTCATGCTGAGATCAGAGCAGAACGTTCTGAGTTCCAGCTGCTTGTTTGGTGAAGAAAGCTTCTGTTATCCATTCCTCTCCCAATGGTTTCAATGGAACTTGCAGGAACAAACACTTGTTTCTCTAAGATAGAAATGGCTCCAGAGGGCTCCATGGAGGCTTCAACTAAGTTTCTGAAACTGAGTGGACAGCAAGACGTTCTGAGTTCCACCTCCTTGTTTGGTGGAGAAACCTGCTGTTAGGCCACACATTGCCATTGTTTTCAATGGAGCTTGCAAGAACAAACACTTGTTTCTCTAAGAAAGAAAGGGCTCCAGAGGGCTCAATGGAGGCTTCAATACAGTTTCTGAAACTGAGTTGACAGCAAGACGTTCTGAGTTCCAGCTCTTTGTTTGGTGGAGAAACCTGCTGTTAGGCCGCATACTCCGATTGGTTTCAATGGAGCTTGCAGGAACAAACACTTGTTTCTCTGAGAAAACAAGGGCTACGGAGCTCACCGTGTAGGCTTGAATTCAGCTTCTGAAACTCAGTTTAGAAAAGGACGATCTGAGTTCCAGCTCCTTGTTTGGTGGAGAAAACTGCTGTCAGGCCTGCCGCTCCCTTTGGTTTCAATGGAGCTTACATAAACAAGTAGTTGTTTCTCTGAGAAAACAAAGGCTATGGAGCTCACCTTGTAGGCTTGAATTCAGTTTCTGGATCTGAGTTTACAACAGGAAGATCTGAGTTCTAGCTCCTCACTAGGTGGAGAAACCTGCTGTTAGGCCACACCTTCCTGTTGGTGTCAAAGGAGCTTGCAGAAACAGTTGTTTCTCTGAGAAAACAAGGACAACGGAACTCACCATGTAGGCTTGAATTCAGGATCTGAAAATGAGTTGACAGCAGGACGTTCTGAGTTCCATCTCCTTGTTTGGTGGAGAAAACTCTTCTCATCCCACAGTCTCCCGTAGGCTTCAATGGAACCAGCGGCTAAAGGGACAAATGAAGCCGGCAAGGTGCACTATAGCCTGGCCACTTCTAAAGCAAGCCCTGTGCTTCTCTCGCATTAGAGTGCATCCATTTGAACAATAGCTGCGGTTCTCCTGTGCTTGAACTTACAGAGAGAGTGATTTATTCCTAAGCAGCATTATTTGACCTAAGGTCTAGGGAAGCTGCAGGAATGAATTGCAGTGGCTCTGGCATAAAAGTGGACACAGAGTGTTGGGTGTGAAGTGCAGTGCAGATTCTGAAGCTGAGATCAGAGCAGAATGTTCTGAGTTCTAGCTGCTTGTTTGGTGAAGAAAGCTGCTGTTATCCATTCCTCTCCCAATGGTTTCAATTTAGCGTGCAGGAACAAACACTTGTTTCTCTAAGAAAGAAATGGCTCCAGAGGGCTCCATGTAGGCTTCAACGAAGTTTCTGAAACTGAGTGGACAGCAAGACGTTCTGAGTTCCAGCTCCTTGTTTGGTGGAGAAACCTGCTGTTAGGCCACACTCTCCTGTTCGTGTCAATGGATCTTGCAGGAACAAACAGTTGTTTTTCTGAGAAAACAAGAGCTACAGAGCTCACCATGTAGGCTTGAATTCACTTTCTGAAATTGAGTTTTCAACAGGACGATCTGAGATCCAGCTCCTTGTTTGGTGGAGAAACCTGTTGTTTTGCCACACCCTCACATTGGTTTCAATAGAGTCTGCAGGAACAAACAATTGTTTCTCTGGAAAACAAGGGCTACCTGGCTCACCTTGTAGGCTTGAATTCAGGGTATGAAACTGAATTGGCAGCAGGATATTCTGAGTTCCAGCTTCTTGTTTGGTGGAGAAACCTCCTCTCATCCCACACTCTCCCATAGGCTTAAATGGAACCAGGGGCTAAAGGGAGAAAGGAAGCTGGCACGCTGCATGCTAGCCTGGCCACTTCTAAAGCAAGCCCTGTGCTTCTCTCGCATTACAGTGTATCCATTTGAACAATAGCTGCGGTTCTCCTGTGCTTGAACTTACAGAGTGAGTGATTTTTTCCTAAGCAGCCTTGTTTGTCCTAAGGCCTAGGGAAGCTGCAGGAATGAACTGCAGTTGCTCTGGCATAAAAGGGTACACAGAATGTTGGGTGCGACCTGCAATGCAGTTTCTGATGCTGAGATCAGAGCAGAACGTTTTGAGTTCCAGCTGATTGTTTGGTGAAGAAAGCTTCTGTTATCCATTCCTCTCCCAATGGTTTCAATGGAGCTTGCAGGAACAAACACTTGTTTCTCTAAGATAGAAATGGCTTCAGAGGGCTCCATGTAGGCTTCAACTAAGTTTCTGAAACTGAGTTGACAGCAAGACGTTCTGAGTTCCAGCTCCTTGTTTGGTGGAGAAATCTGCTGTTAGGCCACACACTGCCATTGGTTTCAATGGAGCTTGCAAGAACAAACACTAGTTTCTCTAAGAAAGAAAGGGCTCCAGAGGGCTCAATGGAGGCTTCAATACAGTTTCTGAAACTGAGTTGACAGCAAGATGTTCTGAGTTCCAGCTCTTTGTTTGGTGGAGAAACCTGCTGTTAGGCCGCATACTCCGATTGGTTTCAATGGAGCTTGCAGGAACAAACATTTGTTTCTCTGAGAAAACAAGGGCTAGGAGCTCACTGTGTAGGCTTGAATTCAGTTTCTGAAACTCAGTTTAGAAAAGGACGATCTGAGTTCCAGCTCCTTGTTTGGTGGAGAAACCTGCTGTCAGGCCTGCTGCTCCCTTTGCTTTCAATGAAGCTTGCATAACAAGTAGTTGTTTCTCTGAGAAAACAAACGCTATGGAGCTCACCTTGTAGGCTTGAATTCAGTTTCTGGATCTGAGTTTACAACAGAAAGATCTGAGTTCTAGCTCCTCCCTGGGTGGAGAAATCTGCTGTTAGGCCACACCTTCATGTTGGTTTCAAAGGAGCTTGCAGAAACAAACAGTTGTTTCTCTGAGAAAACAAGGGCTATGGAACTCACCATGTAGGCTTGAATTCAGGTTCTGAAAATGAGTTGAAAGCAGGACGTTGTGAGTTCCATCCCCTTGTTTGGTGGAGAAACCTCCTCTCATCTCACAGTCTCCCGTAGGCTTCAATGGAACAAGCATCTAAAGGAAGAAATAAAGCCAGCAAGATGCACTCTAGGCTGGCCGCTTCTAAAGCAAGCCCTGTGCTCCTCTTGCATTACAATGTATCCATTGGAACAATAGCTGCATTTCTCCTGTGCTTGCCCTTATAGAGAGAGTGATTTATTCCTAAGAGGCCTTGTTTTACCTAAGGTCCTGGCAACCTGCAGGTATAAACTGCAGTTGCTCTGGCATAAAAAGGGACACAGAGTGTTGGGTGTGAAGTGCAATGTAGTTTCTGACGCTGAGATCAGAGCAGAATGTTCTGAGTTCCAGCTGCTTGTTTGGTGGAGAAAGCAGCTGTTATCCATTCCTCTCCCAGTGGTTTCAATGGAGCTTGCAGGAACAAACACTTGTTTCTCTAAGAAAGAAAAGGCTCCAGAGGGCTCCACATAGGCCTCAATTCAGTTTCTGAAACTGAGTTGACAGCAAGATGTTCTGAGTTCCAGCTCCTTGTTTGGTGGAGAAACCTGCTGTGAATTCACACTCTCCCCTGTTTTTCAGTGGAGCTTGCAGGAACGAACAGTTGCTTCTCTGAGAAAACAAGGGCTACGTGGCTCACCTTGTAGGCTTTAATTCAGGTTATGAAACTGAATTGACAGCAGGATGTTCTGAGTTCCAGCTCCTTGTTTGATGGAGAAACCTCCTCTCATCCCACACTCTCCCATAGGCTTCAATGGAACCAGTGGCTAAAGGAAGAAATGCAACTGGCACGCTGCATTCTAGCCTGGCCGCTTCTAAAGTAAGCCCTGTGCTTCTCTCGCATTAGAGTGTATCCATTTGAACAACAGCGGCGGTTCTCCTATGCTTGAATTTACAGAGAGAGTGATTTTTTCCTAAGCAGCCTTGTTTGACCTAAGGCGTAGGGAAGCTGCAGGAATGAACTACAGTTGCTCTGGCATAAAAGGGGACACAGAGTGCTGGGTGTAACCTGCAATGCAGTTTCTGATTCTGAGATCAGAGCAGAACGTTCTGAGTTCCATCTGCTTGTTTGGTGAAGAAACCTGCTTTTATCCATTCCTCTCCCAATGGTTTCAATGGAGCTTGCAGGAACAAACACTTGTTTCTCTAAGAAAGAAAGGGCTACAAAGGGCTCAATGGAGGCTTCAATACAGTTTCTGAAACTGAGTTGACAGCAAGACAATCTGAGTTCCAGCTCTTTGTTTGGTGGAGAAACCTGCTGTTAGGCCACATACTCCGATTTGTTTCAATGGAGCTTGCAGGAACAAACACTTGTTTCTCTGAGAAAACAAGGGCTATGGAGCTCAACGTGTAGGCTTGAATTCAGCTGCTGAAACTCAGTTTAGAAAAGGACAATATGAGTTCCAACTCCTTGTTTGGTGGAGAAACCTGATGTCTGGCCTGCTGCTCACTTTGGTTTCATAAACTACTGCATAAACAAGTAGTTGTTTCTCTGAGAAAACAAAGGCTATGGAGCTCACCTTGTAGGCTTGAATTCAGTTTCTGGATCTGAGTTTACAACAGGAAGATCTGAGTTCTAACTCCTCGCTGGGTGGAGAAACCTGCTGTTAGGCCACACCTTCCTGTTGGTTTCAAAGAGCTTGCAGAAACAAACAGTTGTTTCTCTGAGAAAATAAGGGCTACGGAACTCACCATGTAGGCTTGAATTCAGGTTCTGAGAATGAGTTGAAAGCAGGACATTGTGAGTTCTATCTCCTTGTTTGGTGGAGAAACCTCCTCTCATCCCACAGTCTCCCGTAGGCTTCAATGGAACCAGTATCTAAAGGGAGAAATAAAGCCAGCAAGCAGCACTCTAGGCTGGCTGCTTCTAAAGCAAGCCCTGTGCTCCTCTTGCATTATAATATATCCATTGGAACAATAGCTGCTTTTCTCCTGTGCTTGTCCTTATAGAGAGAGTGATCTATTCCTAAGAGGCCTTGTTCTGCCTAAGGTCCAGGCAACTTGCAGGTATAAACTACAGTTGCTCTGGCATAAAAGGTGACACAGAGTGTTGGGTGTGAAGTGCAATGCAGTTTCTGACGCTGACATCAGAGCAGAACTTTCTGATTTCCAGCTGCTTGTTTGGTGGAGAAAGCTGCTGTTATCCATTCCTCTCCCAGTGGTTTCAATGGAGCTTGCAGGAAAAAACACTAGTTTCTCTAAGAAAGAAATGGCTCCAGAGGGCTCCACGTAGGCTTCAATTCAGTTTCTGAAACTGAATGGACAGCAAGACGTTCTGAGTTCCAGCTCCTTGTTTGGTGGAGAAACCTGCTGTGAAGTCACACTCTCCCATGTTGTTCAGTGGAGCTTGCAGGAACAAACAGTTGCTTCTCTGAGAAAACAAGGGCTATGGAGCTCACCATGTGGGCTTGAATTCAGTTTCTGAAACTGAGTTTACAACAGGATGATCTCAGATCCAGCTCCTTGTATGGTGGAGGAACCTGCTCTTAAGCCACACCTTCCCATTGGTTTCAATGCAGCTTGCAGGAACAAACAGTTGTTTCTCTGAGAAAACAAGGGCTGCCTGGCTCACCTTGTAGCCTTGAATTCAGGTTCTGAAACTGAATTTAGTGCAGGATGTTCTGAGTTCCAGCTTCTTGTTTGGTGGAGAAACCGCCTCTCATCCCACACTCTCTCATAGGCTTCAAAGGAACCAGCGGCTAAAGGGAGAAATCAAGCCAGCAAGCTGCACTCTAGGCTGGCCGCTTCTAAAGCAATCCCTGTGCTTCTCTCAATTTAGAGTGTATCCATTTGAACAATAGCTGTGGTTCTCCTGTGCTTGAACTTACAGCGAGTGTGATTTATTCCTAAGAAGCCTTGTTTGACCTAAGGCCTAGGGGAGCTGCAGGAATGAATTGCAGTGGCTCTGGTATAAAAGGAAACACAAAGTGTTGGGTGTGACCTGCAATGCAGTTTCTGAAGCTGAGATCAGAGCAGAATGTTCTGAGTTCCAGCTGCTTGTTTGGTGAACAAAGCTGCTGTTATCCATTCCTCTCCCAATGGTTTCAATGGAGCTTGCAGGAACAAACACTTGTTTCTCTAAGATAGAAATGGCTCCAGAGGGCTCCATGTGGGCTTCAACGAAGTTTCTGAAACTGAGTTGACAGCAAGACGCTCTGAATTCCAACTCCTTGTTTGGTGGAGAAACCTGCTTTTAGGACTCATACTCCGATTGGTTTCCATGTAGCTTGCAGGAACAAACACTTGTTTCTCTGAGAAAACAAGGGCTACATAGCTCACCATGTAGGCTTCAATTCAGCTTCAGAAACTCAGTTTAGATAAGGACGATCATAGTTCCAGCTCCTTCTATTGTGGAGAAACCTGCTGTAAGGCCTGCCACTCCCTTTCGTTTCAATGGAGCTTGCATTAACAAGTAGTCGTTTCTCTGAGAAAACAAAGGCTATAGAGCTCACCGTGTAGGCTTGAATTCAGTTTCTTGATGTGAGTTTAAAACAGGAAGATCTGAGTTCTAGCTCCTCGCTGGGTGGAGAAACCTCCTGTTAGGCCACACCTTCCTATTCGTTTCAAAGGAGCTTGCAGAAACAGTTGTTTCTCTGAGAAAACAAGGGCTATGGAACTCACCATGTCGGCTTGAATTCAGGTTCTGAAAATGAGTTGAAAGCAGGACGTTCTCAGTTTCTTCTCCTTGTTTGGTGGAGAAACCTCCTCTCATCCCACAGTCTCCCGTAGGCTTCAATGGAACCAGTGTCTAAAGGGAGAAGTAATGCCAGCAAGCTGCACTCTAGGTTGGCCCCTTCTAAAGCAAGCCCTTTGTTCCTCTGGCATTACAATGTGTTCATTCGAACAATAGCTGCATTTCTCCTGTGCTTGACCTTATAGAGAGAGTGATCTATTCCTAAGAGGCCTTGTTTTACCTAAGGTCCAGGCAACCTGCAGGAATAAACTGCAGCAGCTCTGGCATAAAAGGGGACACAGAGTTTTGGGTGTGAAGTACAATGCAGTTTATGACGCTGAGATCAGATCAGAACGTTCTGAGTTCCAGCTGCTTGTTTGGTGGAGAAAGCTGCTGTTATCCATTCCTCTCACAATGGTTTCAATGGAGCTTGCAGGAACAAACACTTGTTTCTGTAAGAAAGAAAGGGCTCCAGCAGTCTCCACGTAGGCTTCAATTCATTTTCTGAAACTGAGTTGACAGCAAGACCTTCTGAGTTCCATCTCCTTGTTTGGTGGAGAAACCTGCTGTTTTGCCACACCCTCCCATTGGTTTGAATGGACCTTGCAGGAACAGTTATTTCTCTGAGAAAACAAGGGCTACCTGGCTCACCTTGTAGCCTTGAATTCAGGTTCTGAAACTGAATTTAGTGCAGGATGTTCTGAGTTCCAGCTTCTTGTTTGGTGGAAAAACAGCCTCTCATCCCACACTCTCCCATAGGCTTCAAAGGAACCAGCGGCTAAAGGGAGAAATGAAGCAGTCAAGCTGCACTCTAACCTGACCATTTCTTAAGCAAGCCCTGTGCTTCTCTCACATTAGAGTGTATCCATCTGAACAATAGCTGCGGTTCTCATGTGCTTGAACTTACAGAGAGAGTGATTTATTCCTAAGCGGCTTTGTTTGACCTAAGGCCTAGGGAAGCTGCAGGAATGAATTGCAGTTGCTCTGGCATAAAAGGGGACACAGAGTTTTGGGTGTGACCTGCCATGCAATTTCTGAGGTTGAGATCAGAGCAGAATGTTCTGAGTTCCAGCTGATTGTTTGGTGAAGAAAGCTACTGTTATCCATTCCTCTCCCTATGGTTTCAATGGAGCTTGTAGGAACAAACACTTGTTTCTCTAAGATAGAAATGGCTCCAGAGGGTTCCATGTAGGCTTCGACTAAGTTTCTGAAACTGAGTTGACAGCAAGACGTTCTGAGTTCCAGCTCCTTGTTTGGTGGAGAAACCTGCTGTTAGGCCACACTCTCACTTTGGTTTCAATGCAGCTTGCAGGAACAAACACTTGTTTCTCTAAGAAAGAAAGGGCTCCAGAGGGCTCCATGGAGGCTTCAATACAGTTTCTGAAACTAAGTTGACAGCAAGACATTCTGAGTTCCAGCTCCTTGTTTGGTGGGGAAACCTGCTGTTAGGCCACATACCCCGATTTGTTTCAATGGAGCTTGCAGAAACAAACACTTGTTTCTCTGAGAATACAAAGGCTGTGGACCTCACCGTGTAGATTTGAGTTCAGTATCTGAAACTGAGTTTACAACAGGAAGACCTGAGTTCCAGTTCCTGGTTTGGTGGAGAAACCTGCTGTCAGTCCTAACGCTCCCTTTGGGTTCAGTGGAGCTTTCATTAACAAGTAGTTTTTTCTCTGAGAATACAAAGGCCATGGAGCTCACCATGTAGGCTTGAATTCAGTTTCTGGATCTGAGTTTACAACAGGAAGATCTGAGTTCTAGCTCCTCGCTGGGTGGAGAAACCTGCTGTTAGGCCAAACCCCCCTATTGGTTTCAAAGGAGCTTGCAGGAACAAACAGTTGTTTCTCTGAGAAAACAAGGGCTATGGAACTCACCATGTAGGCGTGAATTCAGGTTCTTAAAATGAGTTGAAAGCAGGACGTTCTGAGTTCCATCTCCTTGTTTGTTGGAGAAACCTCTTCTCATCCCACAGTCTCCCATAGGCTTCAATGGAACCAGCGTCTAATGGTAGAAATAAAGCCAGCAAGCTGCACTCTAGGCTGGCCGCTTCTAAAGCAAGCCCTGTGCTCCTCTTGCATTACAATGTATCCATTCAAACAATAGCTGCGGTTCTCCTGTGCCTGATCTTATATCGAGAGCGATCTATTCCTAAGAGGCCTTGTTGTACCTATGGCCCAGGCAACCTGCAGGAATAACATGCTGTTGCTCTGGCATAAAAGAAGACACAGAGTGTTGGGTGTGACCTATAATGGAGTTTCTGAAGCTGTGATCAGAGCAGAACGTTCTGTGTTCCAACTGCCTGTTTGGTGAAGAAAGCTGCTGTTATACATTCCTCTCCCTTTGGCTTCAATGGAGCTTGCAAAAAGAAAAACTTGTTCCTTTAAAAAAGAAAGGGCTCCAGAGGGCTCAATAGAGGCTTCAATACAGTTTCTGAAACTGAGTTGACAGCGAGTCGTTCTGAGTTCCAGCTCCTGGTTTGGTGGGAAATCTGCTGTTAGGCCACACTCACCCATTGGTTTCAAAGGAGCTTGCAGGAACAGTTGTTTCTCTGAGAAAGCAATGGCTATGGAGCTCAGCGTGTAGGCTTGAATTCAGTTTCTGAAACTCAGTTTACAACAGGACGATCTGAGTTCCAGCTCCTTGTTTGGTAGACAAACCTGCTGTCAGGCCTCCCGCTCCCTTTGGTTTCAATGGAGCTTGCATTAACAAATAGTTGTTTCTCTGAGAAAGCAAAGGCTATGGAGCGCACCGCGTAGGCTTGAATTCAGTTTCTGGATCTGAGTTTACAACAGGAATATCTGAGTTCTAGCTCCTCGGTGGGTTTAGAAAAATGCTGTTAGGCCACACCTTCCTATTGGTTTCAAAGGAGCTTGCAGGAACAAACACTTGCTCTCTATGAAAGAGTGGGCTCCAGAGGGCTCTATGTAGGCTTCAATTCAGTTTCTGAAACTGATTTTACAGCAAGACGTTCTGAGTTCCAGTTCCTTGTTTGGTGGAAAAACCTGCTGGGAAGTCAAACATTCCCGTTGTTTTCAGAGGAGCTTGCAGGAACAACCAGTTGCTTCTTTGAGAAAACAAGGGCTATGGAGCTCACCGAGGAGGCTTGGATTCAGTTTATGAAACTGAGTTTATAACAGGAAGTTCTGAGTTCCAGCTCCTCGCTGGGTGGAGCAACCTGCTCTTAGGCCACCACCTCCCATTGTTTTCAATGGAGCTTGCAGGAACAATCAGTTGTTTCTCTGAGAAAACAAGGGCTATGGAACTCACCATGTAGGTTTTAATTTAGGTTCTGAAAGTGAGTTGAAAGCAGGACATTCTCAGTTCCATCTCCATGTTTGGTGGAGAAACCTCCTCTCATCCCCCAATCTCCAGTAGCTTTCAATGGAACCAGTGGCTAAAGGCAGAAATCAAGCCAGCAAGCTGCACTCTAGGCTGGCCGCTTCTATAGCAAGCCCTGTGCTTCTCTCCCATTACAATGTATCCATTTGAACAATAGCTGTGGTTCTCCTGTGCTTGACTTTACAGAGAGAGTGATCTCTTCCTAAGCGGCCTTGTTTTACCTAACTCCGAGGGAACCTGTAGGAATAAACTGCACTTGCTCTGGCATAAGAGGGGACACAGAGTGTTCGGTGTGATGTGCAATGTATTTTCTAAAGCTGAGAGCAGAGTAGAACGTTCTGAGTTCCAGCTGCTTGTTTGTTGGAGAAACTGCTTATATCCGTTCCTCTCTCTTTGGTTTCAATGGAGCTTGCATGAACAAACACTTCTTTCTCTAAGAAAGGCCTGCACAGGGCTCCACGTAGGCTTCAATTCAGTTTGTGAAACTGTGTTGACAGCAAGACTTTCTTTTTTCCAGCTCCTTGTTTGGTAGAGAATCCTGGTGTGAAGTCACACTCTCCCATTGATTTCAGTGGAGCTTGCAGGAACAGTCGCTTCTCTGAGAAAACAAGACCTATGGACCTCACCCTATAGGCTTGAATTCTGTTTCTGAAAGTGAGGATACAACAGGAAGATCTGAGTTCCAGCTCCTTGTTGGGTGGAGAAACCTGCTGTGAACTCAAACTCTCACATTGTTTTCAATGGAGCTTGCAGGAACAAACAGTTGTTTCTCTGAGAAAACAAGGGCTACGGAGCTCACTGTGCAGGCTTGAATTCAATTTCTGGAACTGAGTTTACAGTAGGAAGATCTGAGTTCCAGCTCCTCCGTGGGTGGAGAAACCTGTTGTTAGGCCACACCCTCTCATTGGTTTCAATGAAGCTTGCTGGAACAAATAGTTGTTTCTCTGAGAAAACAAGGGCTATGGAGCTCAACGTGTAGGCTTGAATTCAGGTTCTGAACATGAGTTGAAAGCAGGACATTCTCAGTTCCATATCCATGTTTGGTGGAGAAACCTCCTCTCATCCCCCAATCTCCAGTAGCCTTCAATGGAACCAGTGGCTAAAGGGAGAAATCAAGCCAGCAAGCTGCACTCTAGGCTGGCCGCTTCTATAGCAAGCCCGGTGCTTCTCTCCCATTACAATGTATCCATTTGAACAATAGCTGCGCTTCTCCTGTGCTTGACCTTACAGAGAGTGTGATCTCTTCCTAAGCGGCCTTGTTTTACCCAACTCCCAGGGAACCTGTCGAATAAACTGCACTTGCTCTGGTATAAGAGGGGACACAGAGTGTTTGGTGTGATGTGCAATGTATTTTCTAAAGCTGAGATCAGAGCAGAACATTCTGAGTTCCAGCTGCTTGTTTGGTGGAGAAAGCTGCATATATCCATTCCTCTCCCTTTGGTTTCAATGGAGCTTGCAGGAACAAACACTTGTTTCTCTAAGAACGAAAGGGCTCCAGAGGGCTCCATGGAGGCTTCAATACAGTTTCTGAAACAGAGTTGACAGCAAGACGTTGTGAGTTCCAGCTCCTTGTTTGGTGGTGAAACCTGCTGTTAGGCCACATACCCCGATTGGTTTCAATGGAGCTTGCAGAAACAAACAGCTGTTTCTCTGAGAATACATAGGCTATGGACCTCACTGTGTAGACTTGAGTTCAGTATCTGAAACTGAGTTTACCACCGGAAGACCTGAGTTCCAATTCCTTGTTTGGTAGAGAAAACTGATGTCAGTCCTCCTGCTCCCTTTGGTTTCAGTGGAGCTTTCATTAACAAATAGATTTTTCTCTGAGAAAACAAAGGCCGTGGAGCTCACCATGTAGGCTTGAATTCAGTTTCTGGATCTGAGCTTACAATAGGAAGATCTGAGTTCTAGCTCCTCGCTGGGTGGAGAAACCTGCTCTTAGGCCAAGCCCTCCTATTGGTTTCAAAGGAACTTGCAGGAACAAACAGTTGTGTCTCTGAGAAAACAAGGGCTATGGAAGTCACCATGTAGGCTTGAATTCAGGTTCTTAAAATGAGTGGAAAGCAGGACGTTCTTACTTCCATCTCCTTGTTTGGTGCAGAAACCTCCAATCATCCCAGAGTATCCCGTAGGCTTCAAAGGAACCAGCGTCTAAAGGGAGAAATAAAGCCAGCAAGCTGCACACTAGGCTGGCCACTTCTAAAGCAAGCCCTGTGCTTCTCTCAGATTACAATGTATCCATTTGAACAATACCTGCGGTTCTCTTGTGCTTGACCTTACAGAGAGAGTGATCTATTCCTAACCGCCCTTGTTTTACCTAAGTCCCAGGGAACCTGTAGCAATAAACTGCACGTGCTCTGGCATAAGAGGGGATACCGAGTGTTGGTGGTGATGTGCAATGCAGTTTCTGAAGCTGAGATCAGAGCAGAATGTTCTGAGTTCCAGCTGCTTGTTTTTGGAGAAAACTGCTGTTATCTGTTCCTCTCCCATTGGTTTCAAAGGAGCTTGCAGGAACAAACACTTGTTTCTCTAAGAAAGAAAGGGCTACAGAGGGCTCCATGGAGGCTTTAATTCAGTTTCTGAAACTGAGTTGACAGCAAGACGTTCTGAGTTCCAGCTCCTTGTTTGGTAGAGAACCCTGGTGTAAAGTCACACTCTCCCATAGTTTTCAGTGGAGCTTGCAGGAACAGTTGCTTCTCTGAGAAAACGAGGACTATGGAGCTCACCGTGTAGGCTTAAATTCAGTTTCTGAAACTGAGTTTAAAACAGGAAGATGTGAGTTCATGCTCTTTGTTGGCTGGAGTAACCTACTGTTAGACCACACTCCCATTGGTTTCAGTTGGGCTTGCAGGAACAAACAGTTGTTTCTCTGAGAAATCAAGGGCAACGGGGGTCACCTTGTAGGCTTGAATTCAGGTTATGAAACTGAATTGACAGCAGGATGTTCTGAGTTCCAGCTCCTTGTTTGGTGGAGAAACGTCCTCTCATCCCATACTCTTCTATAGGCTTCATTGGAACCAGCGGATAAAGGGAGAAATAAAGCCAGCAAGCTACACTCTAGGCTGGCCACTTCTAAAGCATACCCTGTGCTTCTCTCGCATTAGAATGTATCCATTCGAACAATAGCTATGGTTCTCCTGTGCTTGACCTTACAGAGAGAGTGATCTATTCCTAAGAGGCCTATTTTTACCTAAGGCGCAGGCAACCTGAATGAATAAATTGCAATTGCTCTGGCATAAAAGGGGACACAGACTGTTGGGTGTGACCTGCAATGAATTTTCTTAAGCTGAGATCAGAGCAGAACGTTCTGAGTTCCACCTGCTTGTTTGGTGAAGAAAGCTGCTGTTATCCTTTCCTCTCCAAATGGTTTCAATGGAGTTTGCAGGAAGAAATACTTCTTTCTCTAAGATAGAAATGGCTCCAGAGGGCTTCATGTAGGCTTCAACTAAGTTTCTGATACTGAGTTGACAGCAAGACATTCTGAGTTCCAGCTCCTTGTTTGGTGGAGAAACCTGCTGTGAAGTCACCCTCTCCCATGTTTTTCAGTGGAGCTTGCAGGAACAAACAGTTGCTTCTCTGAGAAAACAAGGGCTATGGAGCTCACCGTGTAGGCTTCAATTTAGTTTCTTAAAGAGTTTAAAACAGGACGATTTGAGTTCCACCTTCTTGTTTTTTTGAGAAACCTGCTGTTAAGCCACACCCTCACATTGGTTTCAATGGAGCTTGCAGGAACAAACACTTGTTTCTCTAAGAAAGAAAGGGCTCCAGAGGGCTCCATGTAGGCTTCTATTAAGTTTCTGAAACTGCGTTGACAGCAAGATGTTCTCAGATCCAGCTCCTTGCTTGTTGGAGAAAGCTGCTGTTAGGCCCACCCTCCAATGGGTTTTAAAACAGCTTGCAGGAACAAACACTTGTTTCTCTGAGAAAACAAGGACTACGGAGCTCACCCTGTAGGCTTGAATTCAGTTTCTGAAATTGAGTTTACAATAGGACGATCTGAGTTCCAGCTCCTTGTTTGGTGGAGAAACCTGCTGTTATGCCATACACTCCCATTGGTTTCAATGGTGCTTGCAGGAACAAACAGTTGTATCTCTGAGAAAACAAGGGCTACGGGGCTCACCTTATAGGCTTTAATTCAGGTTATGAAACTGAATTAACAGCAGTATGTTCTGAGTTCCAGCTCGTTGTTGGTGGAGAAACCTCCCCTTATCCCACACTCTCCCATAGCCTTCAATTTATCCAGTGGCTAAAGGGAGAAATAAAGCTGGCAAGCTGCCCTCTATGTGGGCAACTTCTGAAGCAAGCTCAGTACTTCTCTCCCAATACAATGTATCCCTTTGAACAATAGCTGCAGTCCTCCTATACTTGACCTTACAGAGAGTGATCTATTCCGGGGCTGTCTTGTTTGACCCATGGCCCAGGGAAGCTGCAGTTGCTCTGGCATAAGAGCAGACAGAGAGTGTTGGGTGTGATGTGCAAGGAAGTTTCCGAAGCTGAGATCAGAGCAGAATGTTCTGAGATCTAGGTGCTTGTTTGGTGGAGAAAGCTGTTGTTATCCATTCCTCTGCCTTTAGTTTCAATGGAGCTTGAAGCAACAAAAACATGTTTCTCTGAGAAAGAAAGGGCTCCAGAGGGCCCCATGTAGGCTTCAATTCAGTTTCTGAATCTGAGTTGACAGCAAGACGTTCTGAGTTCCAGCTCCTTGTTTGGTGGAGAAACCTGTTGTTAAGCCATACTCTCCCTCTGGTTTCAATGCAGATTGCAGGAACAAATAGTTTTTTCTCTGAGAAAACAAGGGCTATGGAGCTCACCGTGTAGGCTTGAATTCCATTTTTGAACCTGAGTTTAGATCAGGAAGATCTGAGTTCCAGGTCCTTGGTGGGCGGAGAAACCTGCTGTTAGGCCACACCCTCCCATTGGTTTCAATGGAGCTTGCAGGAACAAACAGTTGTTTCTCTGAGAAAACAAGGGCTACGGGGCTCATGTTGTAGTCTTGAATTCAGGATATGAAACTGAATTGACAGCAGGACCTTCTGAGTTCCAACTCCTTGTTTGGTGGAAAAACATCCTCTCATCCCACACTCTCCCATAACCTTCAATGTACCCAGCAGCTAAACGAGAATCAAAGCCGGCAAGCTGCACTCTAGGCTGGCCACTTCTAAAGCAAGCCCTGTGCTTCTCTCACATTAGAGTGTATCCATTTGAACAATAGCTGCGGTTCTCCTGTGCTTGACCTTACAGAGAGAGAGTGATCTATTCCTAAGCGGCTTTGTTTGACTTAAGGTCCTGGGAACCTGCAGGAACAAAGTGCAGTTGCTCTGGCATAAAACGGGACACAGAGTGTTGGGTGTGATGTGCAATGCAGTTTCTGATGCTGAGATCAGAGCAGAACATTGTGAGTTCCAGCTGCTTCTTTGGTGGAGAAAGCTGTTGTTATCCATTCCTCTCCCTTTGGTTTCAATGGAGCTTGAAGGAAGAAAAACTTGTTTCTCTAAGAAAGAAAGGTCTCCAGAGCACTCCATGTAGGCTTCAATTAAGTTTCTGAAACTGAGTTGACAGCAAGACGTTCTGAGTTCCAGCTCCTTGTTTGGTGGAGAAACCTGCTGTCAGGCCACATACTCCGATTGTTTTCATTGGAGCTTGCAGGAACAAACACTTGTTTCTCTTAGAAAACAAGGGCTATGGAGCTCACATTGTAGGCTTGAATTCGGTTGCTGAAATTTAGTTTACAACAGGAAGATGTGACATCCATCTCCTCCTTGGCTGGAGAAACCTGCTCTTAGGCCACACCCACCCATTTGTATAAATGGAGCTTGCAGGAACAAACAGCTCTATTTCTGAGAAAACAAGGGCTATGGGGCTCACCTTGTAAACTTTAATTCAGGTTATGAAACTGAATTAACAGCAGGACGTTCTGAGTTCCGGCTCGTGGTTGGTGGAGAAACCTCCTCTCATCCCACACTCTCCCATAGCCTTCAATGTAAGCAGCGGCTAATGGGAGAAATAAAGCCGGAAAGCTGCCCTCTAGGCGGGCTGCTTCTGAAGCAAGCCCAGTGCTTCTCTCACAATACAATGTATCCCTTTGAACAATAGCTGCATTTCTCTTGTACTTGACCTTACAGAAAGAGTGATCTATTCCTCTGCCGCCTTGTTTGACCCAAGTCCCAGGGAAGCTGCAGGAATGAACTGCAGTTGCTCTGGCATAAGAGGGGACACAGAGTGTTGGGTGTGATGTGCAAGGCACTTTCTGAAGCTGAGATCAGAGTAGAATGTTCTGAGTTCCAGCTGCTTGTTAGGTGAAGAAAGCTGGTGTTATCCATTCCTCTCACTTTGGTTTCAAGGGAGCTTGCAGGAACAAACAGTTGTTTCTCTGAGAAAACAGGGGCTACGGAGCTCACCGTGTAGGCTTGCATTCAGTTTCTGAAACTGAGTTTAGATCAGGAAGATCTGAGTTCCAGCTCCTTGTTAGGTGGAGAAACCTGCTGTTAGGCCACACCATCCCATTGGTTTCAATGGAGCTTGCAGGAACAAACATTTGTTTCTCTGAGAAAAAAGGGCCACGGAGCTCACTGTGTAGGATTGAATTCAGTTTCTGAAACTGAGTTTACAACAGGACAATCTGAGTTCCAGCTCCTTGTTTGGTGGAGAAACCTTGTGTCAGGCCTCGTGCTCCCTTTGGTTTCAAAGGAGTTTGCATTAACAAATAGTTGTTTCTCTGAGAAAACAAAGGCTATGGAGCTCACCTTGTACGCTTGAATTCAGATTCTGCATCTGAGTTTACAACAGGAAGATCTGAGTTGTAGCTCCTCGCTGGGTGGAGAAACCTGCTGTTAGGCCATACCTTCCTGTTGGTTTCAAAGGAGCTTGGAGAAACAAACAGTTGTTTCTCTGAGACAAAAGGGCTACAGAACTCACCATGTAGGCTTGAATTCAGGTTCTGAAAATGAGTTGAAAGCAGGACTTTCAGAGTTCCATCTCCTTGTTTGGTTGAGAGACCTCCTCTCATTCCACAGTCTCCTGTAGGCTTCAATCGAACCAGTTTCTAAAGGGAGAAATAAAGCCAGCAAGCTGCACTCTAGCCTGGCAGCTTCTAAAGCAAGCCCTGTGCTCCTCTTGCATTAAAATATATCCATTCGAACAATAGCTGCATTTCTCCTGTGCTTGACATTATAGAGAGAGTGATCTATTCCTAAGAGGCCCTTTTTTACCTAAGGTCCAGACAAACTGCAGGAATTAAGTGCAGTTGCTCTGGCATAAAAGGGGACACAGAGTGTTGAGTGTGACCTGCCATGCAGTTTCTGAAGCTGAGATCAGAGCAGAACGTTCTGAGTTCCAGCTGCTTTTTTGGTGGAGAAAGCTGCTGTTATCCGTTCCTCTCACAATGGTTTCAATGGAGCTTGCAGGAACAAACACTTGTTTCTCTACGAAAGAAAGGGTTCCAGAGTGCTCCATGTAGGCTTCAATTCAGTTTCTAAAACTGAGTTCACAGCAAGAAGTTTTGAGTTCCAGCTCCTTGTTTGGTGGAGAAACCTGTTGTGAAGTCACACTCTCCCATTTTTTTCAGTGGAGCTTGCAGGAATAAACTGTTGCTTCTCTGAGAATACAAGGGCTATGGAGTTCAGCATGTAGGCTTGAATTCAGTTTCTGAAACTGAGTTTACAACAGGACAATCTGAGTTCTACGTACTCGCTTGGTGGACAAACCTGCTGTTAGGCCACACCTTCCTGTTGGTTTCAAAGCAACTTGCAGGAACACACACTTGTTTCTGTAAGAAAGAAAGGGCTCCAGAGGTCTCAACATAGGCTTCAGTTCAGTTTCTGAAACTGAGTGGACAGCAAGACGTTCTGAGTTCCAGCTCCTTGTTTGGTGGAGAAACCTACTGTGAAGTCACACTCTCACATTGTTTTAGGTAGAGCTTGCAGGAACAAGCAATAGTTTCTCTTAGAAAACAAGGGCTACAGAGCTCACCATGTAGGTTTGAATTCAATTATTGAAACTGAGTTTACAATAGGAAGATCTGAGTTCCAGCTCCTTGTTGGGTGGAGAAACCTGTTGTTAGACCACACCCACCCATTGGTTTCAATGGAGCTTCCAGGAACAAACAGTTGATTCTCTGAGAAAACAAGGGCTATGGAGCTCACCCTATAGGCTGGTATTTAGTTTCTCAACCTGAGTTTACAATAGAAAGAACTGAGTTCCAGCTCCTTCTTGGGTGGAGAAAAGTGCTGTTAGGCCACGCCCTCCCTTTGGTTTCCATGGAGCTTGCAGGAACAAACAATTGTTTCTCTGAGAAAACAAGGGCTATAGGGCTCACGTTGTAGGCTTGAATTCAGGATATGAAACTGAATTGATAGCAGGACGTTCTGAGTTCCAGCTCCTTGTTTGGTGGAGAAACCTCCTCTCATCCCAAACTCTCCCATAGCCTTCAATGGAACCAGCGGTAAAGGGAGAAACAAAGCCAGCAAGCTGCACTCTACCCTAGCCTCTTCTAAAGCAAGCCCTGTGCTTCTCTTGCATTAGTGTATACATTTGAACAATAGCTGCGGTTCTCCAATGCTTGACTTTACAGAGAGAGTGATCTATTCCTAAGCGGCCTTGTTTTACCTAAGGCCAAGGGAAACTGCAGGAACAAACTGCAGTTGCTCTGGCATAAAAGGGGTCACAGAGTGTTGGGTGTGAAGTGCCATGAAGTTTCTGAAGCTGAGATCAGAGCAGTATGTTCTGAGTTCCAGCTGCTTGTTTGGAGAAGAAAGCTGCTGTTATCCATTCCTCTCTCAATGGTTTCAATGGAACTTGCAGGAACAAACACTTGTTTCTCTAAGAAAGAAAGGGCTCCAGAGGGCTCCATGTAGGCTTCAAATAAGTTTCTGAAACTGAGTTGACAGCAAGACGTTCTGAGTTCCAGCTCCTTGCTTGTTGGAGAAAGCTGCTGTTAGGCCACACCCTCCAATGGGTTTAAAACTGTTTGCAGGAACAAACACTTGTTTCTCTGAGAAAACAAGGGCTATGGAGCTCACCGTGTAAGCTTGAATTCAATTTCTGAAATTGACAGGACGGTCTGAGATCCAGCTCCTTCTTTGGCAGAGAAACCTGCTGTTAGGCCACACCCTCTACTTGGTTTCAATGGAGCTTGCAGGAACAAACAGTTGTATCTCTGAGAAAACAAGGCCTACAGGGCTCACCTTGTAGGCTTTAATGCAAGTTATGAAACTGAATTAACAGCAGGACGTTCTGAGTTGCAGGTCCTGGTTGGTGGAGAAAACTCCTCTTATCCCACACTCTCCCATAGCGTTCAATGTAACCAGCGGCTAAAGGGAGAAATAATGCCGGCAGGCTGCCCTCTAGGCGGGCCACTTCTGAAGCAAGCCCAGTGATTCTCTTGCAATACAATGTATCCCTTTGAACAATAGCTGAAGTTCTCCTGTACTTGACCTTACAGAGAGAGTGATCTACTCCTGGGTGGCCTTGTTTGAACCAAGGCCCAGGGAACCTGCAGGAATGAACTGCAGTTGCTCTGGCATAAGAGGGGACACAGAGTGTTGGGTGTGATGTGCAAGGCAGTTTCTGAAGCTGAGATCACAGTAGAATGTTCTGAGTTCTAGGTGCTTGTTTGCTGGAGAAAGCTCTTTTTATCCATTCCTCTCACTTTGGTTTCAATGGAGCTTGATGGAACAAAAACTTGTTTCTCTAAGAAAGAAAGGGCTCCAGAGGGCTCCATGTAGGCTTCAGTTCAGTTTCTGAAACGGAGTTGACAGCAAGACGTTCTGAGTTCAAGCTACTTATTTGGTGGAGAAACCTGTTGTTAAGCCACACTCTCCCACTGGTTTCAATGCAGCTTGCAGGAACAAATAGTTGTTTCTCTGAGAAAAACAAGGGCTACAGATGTTACCGCGTAGGCTTGAATTCAGTTTCTGAAACTGAGTTTAGATCAGGAACATCTGAGTTCCAGCTCCTTGTTTTGTGGAGAAACCTGCTCTTAGGCCACACCCTGTCATTGGTTTCAATTTAGCTTGCAGGAACAAACAGTTGTTTCTCTGAGAAAACAAGGCTATTGAGCTCACCGTGTTGGCTTGAATTCAGGTTCTGAAAGTGAGTTGGCAGCAGGACGTTCTGAGTTCCATCTCCTTGTTTGGTCGAGAAACCTCCTCTCATCCCACACTCTGTCATATTCTTCAAAGGAACCAGCCACTAAAGGGAGAAATGAAGCCGGCAAGCTGAACTCTAGACTGGCCGCTGCTAAAGCAAGCCCTGTGCTTCTCTCGCATTATAATGTAGCCATCTGAACAATAGCTGTGCTTCTCCTGTGCTTGATCTTACAGAGAATGATCTATTCCTATGTGGCCTTGTTTTACCTAAGTCCCAGGGAACCTATAGTAATAAACTGCACGTATTCTGGACTCAGAGGGGACACAGAGTGTTGGGTGTGATGTGCAATGCAGTTTCTGAAGCTGAGATGAGAGCAGAACGTTCTGAGTACCAGCTGCTTGTTTCTGGAAGAAAGTTGCTGTTATCCGTTCCTCTGCCATTGTTTTCAATGGAGATGGCAGGAACAAACACTTGTTTCTCTAAGAAAGAATGGGCTCCAGAGGGCTCCATGTAGGCTTCAATTTAGTTTCTGAAAATGAGTTGACAAAAAGACGTTCTGAGCTCCAGCTCCTTGTTTGGTGGATAAACATCCTCTCATGCCACACTCTCGCATAGGCTTCAATGGAAGCAGCAGCTAAAGGGAGAAATCAAGCCGGCAAGCTGCACTCTAGGCTGGCTGCTTGTAAAGCAAGCCCTGGGCTTCTCTCACATTCAAATGTATGCTTTTGAATGATAGCTGCGCTTCTCCTGTGCTTGACCTTACAGAGAGAGTGATCTATTCCTAAGCGGCCTTGTTTTACCTAAGGCCCAAGGAGCCTGCAGGAATAAACTGCAGTTGCTCTGGTATAAATGGGGACACAGAGTATTGTGTGTGACGTGCAATGCAGTTTGTGAAGTTGAGATGAGAACAGAACGTTCTGAGTTCCAGCTGCTTGTTTGGTGGAGAAAGCTGCTGTTATCCATTCCTCTCCCATTGGTTTCAGTGGAGCTGGCAGGAACAAACACTTGTTTCTCTAAGAAAAAAGGGCTCCAGAGGGCTACATGTAGGCTTCAATTCAGTTTCTGAAACTGAGTTGACAGCAAGACGTTCTGAGTTCCAGCTCCTTGTTTGGTGGAGAAATCTGCTGTGAAGTCACACTCTCCCATTGTTTTTAGTCGAGCTTGCAGGAACATACAGTTGCTCCCTGAGAAAACAAGGGCTATGGAGCTCAGCCTGCAGGCTTAAATTCAGTTTCTGAAACTGAGTTTACAACAGGAAGATCTGAGTTCCAGCTCCTTGTTTGTTGGAGAAATCTGCTCTGAAGTCACACTCTCCCATTGTTTTCAGTCGAGCTTGCAGGAACATACAGTTGCTCCCTGAGAAAACAAGGGCTATGGAGCTCAGCCTGCAGGCTTAAATTCAGTTTCTGAAACTGAGTTTACAACAGGAAGATCTGAGTTCCAGCTCCTTGTTTGGTGGAGTAAACCTGCTGTGAATTCAAACTCTAACTTTTTTTTCAGTGGAGCTTGCATGAATAAACAGTTGCTTCTCTGAGAAAACAATGGCTATGGAGCTCACCATGTAGGCTTGAATTCAGTTTCTGAAACTGAATTAACAAAAGGATGATCTGAGTTCTAGCTGCTTGTTTGGTGGAGAAACCTGCTGTTAGGCCATACCCTCCCCCTTGTTTCAATAGAGTTTGCTGGAACAAACAGTTGTTTCTCTGAGAAAACAAGGGCTAGGGAGCTCACCATGTAGGCTTGAATTCAGGTTCTGAAAGTGAGTTGATAGCAAGACGTTCTCAGTTCCAGGTGCTTGTTTGGTGGAGAAAGCTGCTGTTATCCATTACTCTCCCATTGGTTTCAGTGGAGCTTGCAGGAACAAACACTTGTTTGTCTAAGAAAGAAAGGGCTCCAGAGGTCTCCACGTAGGCGTCAATTCATTTTCTGAAACTGAGTTGACCGCAAGATGTTCTGAGTTCCAGCTCCTTGTTTGGTGGAGAAACCTCTGGTGAACTCACACTCTCCCATTGTTTTCAGTGGAGCTTGCAGGAACAAACATTTGCTTCTCGGAGAAAACAAGGGCTATGGAGCTCACTGTGTAGGCTTGAATTCAGTTTTTGAAACTGAATTTACAACGGGATGATCTGAGTTCCAGCTCCTTCTTTGGTGGAGAAACCTGCTGTTAGGCACAACCTGCCTTTGGTTTCAATGGAGCTTCCAGGGACAAACAGTTGTTTCTCTGAGAAAACAAGGGCTATTTAGATCAACATGTAGACTTCAATTCAGGTTCTGAAACTGAGTTCAGAGCAGGACTTTCTGAATTCCAGCTCCTTGTTTGTTGGAGAAACCTCCTGTCTTCCCACACTCTCCCATAGGCTTCAAAGGAACCAGCGGCTAACAGGAAAAATGAAGCCGGCACGCTGCACTCTAGGCTGGCAACTTCTAAAGCAAGCCCTGTGCTTCTCTTGCATTACAGTGTATCCATTTCAACAATAGCTGTGGTTCTCCTGTTCTTGAACTTATAGAGAGTGATCTATTCCTAAGCGGCCTTGTTTTACCTAAGGCACAGGGAACCTGCAGGAATAAACAGCAGTTGCTCTGGGATAAAAGGGGACACAGAGTGTTGTGTGTGGACGGCAATGCAGTTTCTGAAGCTGAGATCAGAGCAGAACGTTATGAGTTCCAGCTGCTTGTTTGGTGGAGAAAGCTGCTGTTATCAATTCCTCTCCCATTGGTTTCAAAGGAGCTGGCAGGAACAAACACTTGTTTCTCTAAGAAAGAAAGGGCTACAGAGGGCTCCATGTAGGCTTCAATTCAGTTTCTGAAACTGAGTTGACAGCAAGATGCTCTGGGTTCCAGCTCCTTGTTTGGTGGAGAAAGTTGCTGTTAGGCCACAGTCTCCTATTTTTTTTCAATGGAGCCGGCAGGAACAAAATGTTCTTTATCTCAGAAAACAAGGGCCAGGGAACTCACCATGTTACCTTGAATTCAGTTCCTGAAACTGAGTTTACAACAGTATGATCTGAGTTGCAGCTCCTCTTTTGGTTGCGAAACCTGCTGTTAGAACACACTTTCCCTTTGCTTTCAATCAGCTTGCAGGAACAAACAGTTGTTTCTCTGAGAAACAAGGGCTATGGAGCTCACCATATAGGGTTCAATTCAGGTTCTGAAAGTGAGTTGACAGCAGGACGTTCTGAGTTCCAGGTCCTTGTTAGTGGAGAAACATCCTCTCATCCCACACTCTCCTTTAGGCTTCAATGTAACCAGGGGCTAAAGGGAGAAATAAAGCCGGCAAACTGCACTCTAGGCTGGCCGCCTCTAGAGCAATCCCTGTGCTTCTCTCACATTAGAACGTATCCATTTGGACAATAGCTGCGGTTCTCCTCTGCTTGACCTTAGAGAGAGAAAGCGATCTGTTCCTTAGCGGCCTTGTTTTACCTAAGGCCCAGGGAATCTGCTGGAGTAAACTTCAGTTGCTCTGGCATAAAAGGCGACACAGAGTGTAGTGTGGGGACTGCAATGCAGTTTCTGAAGCTGAGATCAAAGCAGAAATTTCTGAGTTCCAGCTGCTTGTTTGGTGGTGAAAGCAGCTGTTATCCATTCCATTCCAATTGGTTTAATAGGAGCTTGCAGGAACAAACACTTGTTTCTCTAAGAAAGAAAGGGCTACACAGGGCTCTGTGTAGGCTTCAATTCAGTTTCTGAAATTGAGTTTATAGCAAGATCTTCTGAGTTCCAGCTCCTTTTTTGTTGAGTAACCTGCTGTTAGGCCACACTCTCCCAATGGTTTCAATGGAGCTTGTAGGAACAAAAAAGTTGTTTCTCTGAGAAACAAGGGCTACGGAGCTCACCGTGTAGTCTTGAATTCAGTTTCTGAAACTGAGTTGACAGAAGCACCTTCTGAGTTCCAGCTCCTTGTTTGCTGGAGAAACCTCCTTTCATCCCACACTCTCCCGTAGGCTTCAATGTAACCAGCGGCTAAAGTGAGAAATAAAGCTGCCAATCTGCACTCTAGGCTGGCCGCTTTACTGTGATTGAAAATGGTGTCAGTTTCGATTTTCTTGTGTATTCAGGATCAGTTTGCAAAGGAATTGTGAGCAATATAGCTTAGATTATGCTGAGAGCTAGGGGTTTGTACCTCTCCCTCCAGAATACAGGCATTAGCTGAATTCCTCATTGTGGCTAGCTTTAGGGTGAGGATTCGTGAGAATCATGCTGTCATTTTGACTATTGCTGTGGATTGTGCCTCCCAAACTATAGTGTTGATGAAGCGTATTCTCAGGAATGGAGTTTGCATTAGTGCCTTGTGCATATATCATGACAAGGGCTTCATGCATCAGGCAGATTGTGGGCTCAGGCCCAGATCTGGGTGTTGTGACTCTGTGAGAGTGACACAGTTCTGCATTTCACTGTAAAATATATGGTAATAGCACAATTCTCTTTCTTGATCAACATGTTTTGAAATGTCCTCTGTGCTAGGCCTCTGGTACCTGCAGGCTCTTGCCCTTGTTTTATGCTGCCAGTCAGAATTCAGAAAACAACAAGTCCAAGTGTTGTTTTGGTGATTCCTGTGCACTTGTCCTGCAGTTCGCTTGTCAGTTGCATGGATCGGATGAAGAATATGTAGAGTGTATGATGGAGGTATTGTGGGGTATGGAGTATAGGGTTGAAAGGCGGTGTAGTGTTCAGATTGTGATCGAGAATGGTGTCACTGTGGATTTTCTTGCATATTCAGCATCAGTTTGCCAAGGAATGTTGAACAGTATAGCTGGGATTATGCTGAGAGCTGGTGGTATTGTACATATCCCTCCAGAATGGAGGCCTTTGCTGAATTCAGCATTGTGGTGAGGGTTAGTTTTAGGATTTGTGAGAATGGTACTGTCATTTTGACTATTGCTGTGGATTGGGCTTCCCAAACTATAGTGATGATGAAGAGTACTGTCATCATTGGAGTTAGCATTAGTGCGTTGTACATATGAGTCGATATGGGGCTTCATGCATCAGGGAGATTGTGGGGTCAGGCCAAGGACTGGGATTTGTGACTCTGTGGGAGTGACACACTTCTGTATTTCACAGCAAAATATATGGTAATAGCCACGATTATCTTTCTTGATCAACATGTTTTTAAATGTCCTGTGTGTTAGTCCTGAGGTACCTGCAGGCTCTTGTCCTTGGGGTAGGCTGCCAGTCAGAATTCAGAATTCACAAGTCCAAGAGTTGTTTTGTCAATTCCTGTGCATTTGCCATGCAGTTCTCTTTTCATTGGCATGGTCAGAGGAAAAATATGCAGAGTGTATGATCAAGGTAAAGTGGGGTAGATAGTGTGAGGTTGAAAGCAGGCGTAGGATTCAGATTGAGAATGAGAATGCCGTCACTGTGGATTTTCTTGCATATTCTGAATCAATTTGGCAAGGAATGTTGCACAGTATAGCTCCAATTAGGATGAGATCTAGTGGGTTTATACCTCTCCCACCAGAATTAAGGCATTTGCTGAATTCAGCATTGTTCCTAGGGTTAGGTTTGGGATTCATGAGAGTGATACTGTCATTTTGAGTATTCCTGTGGATTGGGCTTACCAAACTATAGTGAGGATGAAAGGTATTGTCAGCATTGCAGTTAGCATTAGTGCGTTGGGCATATACCCTAATATACAGCTTCATGTTTCAAGGAGATTGTGGGCTCAAGCCAATGATTGGGAGTTCTGACTCTGTGGGAGTGACACACTTCTGTATTTCACTGCCAAATATATGATAACAGTCATGATTTTCTTTCTTGATCAACAGGTTTTGAAATGTCCTGTGTGTTATGCCTCAGGTACCTGCAGGCTATTACCCTTGGGATAGGCTGCCAGGCAGAATTCTGAAAACCACAAGTCCAAGTGTTGTTTTGTCGATTCCTGTGTATTTTTCACGCATTCGTCTTGTCACTGACTCGGATCAGAGGAAGAATATGCAGAGGGTATGATTGAGGTAGAGTGGGGTTGAGCGTGTTAGGTTGAAAGGCAGGATAGGGTTCAGACTGAGACAGAGAATGGTGTCACTATGGATTCTCTTGCATATTCAGCATCAATTTGCCAAGAAATGGTGAGCAGTACAACTCAGAATATGCTGAGAGCTTGTGGGGTTGTACCTCTCCCTCCAGAATGGAGGCATTTCCTGAATTCAGCACTGTGGGTAGGGTTAGGGTTAGGATTCATGAGAGCGGTAATGTCCTTTTGACTATTTCTGGGGATTGGGCTTAACAAATTATAGTGAGGATGATGGGTACTGTCACGATTGGAGTTAGCATTAGTGTGTCGTGCATATTCCCTGATATAGGGCTTCATGCATCAGGGTGATCGTGGGCTCAGGCCAATGACTGAGAGATGTGAGTCTGTGGGAGTGACACACTTCTGTATTTCACTGAAAAATATGGTAATAGCCACGATTCTTTTTCTTGATCAAAGGTTTTGAAATTTCCTGTGTGTTATTCCTCAGGAACCTGCAGGCTATTGCCCTTGGGTTAGGCTGCCAGTCAGCATTAAGAAAACCACAAGTCCAAGTGTTGTTTTGGCGATTCCTGTGCATTTGTCATGCAGTTGTCTTGTCACTGGCATGGTTCAGAGGAAGAATATGCAGAGTGTATGATGGAGGTAGAGTGGCGTTAAGAGTGTAAGGTAGAAGGGCTGGGTAGCGTTCAGATTGAGATCAAGAATGGTGTCACTGTGGATTTTCTTGCGTATTCAGCATCAATTTGCCAAGGAATGGTGAGCAATATAGCTCAGATTATGCCGAGAGCTATTTTGTTGTACCTCTTCCCCCAGAATGGAGGCATTTGCTGAATTCAGCATTGTGGTAAGAGTTAGGATTAGGATTCGTGAGAATGGTAGTGTCATTTTGACTATTGCTTTGGATTGTGCTTCCCAAACTATACTGAGAATGATGCACAGTGTCAGGATTGGAGTCAGCATTAGTGCTTTGTGCATATACCCTGATATATGCCTTCATGTGTCAGGGAGATTGTGGGCTCAGGCCAAGGACTGAGGGTTCTGAGCCTGTGGGAGTGACACACTTCTGTATTTCACTGCAAAATATATGGTAATAACCACAATTCTCTTTCTTGATCAACAGGTTTTGAAATATCCTGTGTGTTAGGGCTCAGGAACCTGCACCCTCTTCCCCTTGGTTTAGGCTACCAGATTGATTTCAGAACAGAACAAGTCCAAGTGTTGTTGTGGTGATTCCTGTGAATTTCTCATACAGGTGTCTTGTTGGTGGCACGGTTTGGAGGAAAAATATGCAGAGTATATGATGGAGGTAGAGTGGGGTTGAGCGTGTAAGGTTGAAAGGCGGGAAAGGGTTCAGATTGTGATTGAGAATGGTGTCAGTGTGGATTTTCTTGCATATTCAGCATCAGTTTTCCAAGGAATGGTCAGGAGTACAGCTCAGATTATGCTGAGAGCTAGTGGGGTTTTACCTCTGGCTCCAGAATGGAGGCATTTGCCAAATTCATCATTGTGGCTAGGGTTAGGGTTTGGATTCTTGAAAATGGTACTGTCATTTTGACTATTCCTGTGGATTTGGCTTCCCAAACTTAGAGAGGATGAAGGGTACTGTCAGGATTGGTGTTAGCATTAGTACATTGTGCATAAACCCTAACATAGGGTTTCATGTGTCAGGGAGATTGTGGGCTCAGGCAAAGGACTGGGAGTTGTGACTTTGTGGGAGTGACACAGTTTTGTATTTCAATTCAAAATATATTCTAATAGCCAAGATTCTCTTTCTTGATCAACAGTTTTTGAAATGTCCTGTGTGTTCAGCCATAGGTACCTGTAGGCTCTTCCCCTTGGGTTAGGCTTTCAGACAGAATTCACAAAAGACCAAGTCCAAGTGTTGTTTTGGGAATTCCTGTGCATTTGTTATGCAGTTGTTTTGTCAGTAGCATGGTTTTGAGGAAGAATATGCAGAGTATACGATGGAGGTAGCGTGAGGTTGAGCGTGTAAAGTTGAAAGGCGGGGAAGGGTTCAGATTGAGATGGAGAATGGTGTCACTCTGGATATTCTTGCACATTCAGCATCAGTTTGCCAAGTAACGGTGGGGAGTATAGCTCGGCTTATGCTGAGAGCAGGTGGGGTTGTACCTCTCCCTCCAGAATGGAGGCATTTGCTAAATTCAGCATTGTGGCTAGGGTTAGGTTTACGATTCATGAGAATGGTAGTGTCATTTTGAGTATTCCTATGGATTGGGCTTCCCAAACTATAGTGAGGATGAAGGGTACTGTCAGGATTAGAGTTAGCATTACTGCATTTTGCATACACCCTAATATAGGGCTTTATATTTCAAGGAGATTATGGGATCAGATAAGGAGTGGGAGTTGTGACTCTGTGGGAGTGACAAACTTCTGTATTTCACTGCCATATATGTGGTACTAGCCACGATTCTCTTTCTTGATCAACAGATTTTGAAATTTCCTGTGTGTTAGGCCTCATGTACCTGCAGGCTCCTGCCCTTGGGTTAGGCTGCCAGTGAGAATTAAGAAAATTATAAGTGCAAGTGTTGTATTGGTGATTCCTGTGCATTTGTCATGCAGTTCTCTTCTCAGTGGCATGGACTGGAGGAAGAATATACAGAGTGTGTAATGCAGGTAGAGTGGGGTTGAGAGTGTAAGGTTGAAATTCGTGGTAGGGTTCAGATTGAGTTCGAGAATGGTGTCACTGTGGATTTCCTTGTGTATTTAGCCTCAATTTGCCAAGGAATGGTGAGCACTATATCTCAGATTAGGCTGAGAGGTGTGGGTTTTTACCTCTCCCTCCAGAATGGAGGCCATTGCTGAATTCAGCATTGATCCTAGGGTTACGGTTAGGATTCGTGTGAATGGTAGTGTCATTTTGACCATTGCGGTGGATTCGGCTTCCCAAACTATACTGTGTATGACACACACTGTCAGGATTGCAGTTAGCATTAGTGCTTTGTGCATATACCCTGATATAGGGCTTTATGTTTCAGGGATATTGTGGGCTCAGGCCTAGGACTGGGAGTTGTGTCACTGTGGGAGTGACAGACTTCTGTATTTCACTGCCAAATATATGGTAATAGCCACGATTCTCTTTCTTGATCAACAGGTTTTGAAATGTCCTGTGTGTTAGGCCTCAAGTACCTGCAGTCTCTTCCCCTTTGTTTAGGCTGCCAGTCAGAATTCAGAAAAACACAAGGCCAAGTGTTGTTGTGGCGGTTCCTGTGCATTTGTCATGCAGGTGTTTTGTCGGTGGCATGATTCAGAGGAAGAACATGCAGAGTATATTATGGAGTTAGAGTGGGGTGGAGCATGTAAGGCTGAAAGGCAGGATAAGGTTCACATTGAGATTGAGAATGGTATCACTGTGGATTTTGTTGTGTATTCAGCATCAGTTTGCCAAGGAATGGTGAGGAGTACAGCTCGGATTATGCTGAGAGCTACTGAGGTTGTACCTCTGGCTCCAGAATAGAGGCATTTGCTAAATTCAGCATTGTGGCTAGGGTTAGGGTTAGGATTCGTGAGAATGGTACTGTCATTTTGACTATTCCTGTGGATTTGGCTTCCCAACTATAGTGAGGATGAAAGGTATTGTCAGGATTGGAGTTAGCATTAGGGCGTTGTGCATATACCTAATATAGGGCTTCATGGGTCAGGGAGATTGCCAGCTCAGGCCAAGGACTGGGTGTTGTGACTCTGGGGCAGTGACATATTTCTGTATGTCACTGCATAGTATATGGTAATTGTCACGATTCAATTCCTTGATCAACACGTTTTGAATTGTCCTGTGTGTTAGACATCAGGTACCTGCAGGCTCTTGCCCTGGGGTTAGGCTTCCAGGCAGAATTCATAAAAACACAAGTCCAAGGGTCGTTTTGGTGATTCCTGTGCATTTGTCATGCAGTTCTCTGGTCAGTGAGACTGATCAGAGGAAGAATATGCAGAGCTTATGATGGCAGTAGAGTGGGGTTGAGAGTGTAAGGTTGAAAGGCGGACCAGGGTTCAGATTGGGACTGAGAATGGTGTCACTATGTATTTTCTTGCGTATTCAGCATCAGTTTGCCACGGAATGGTGAGCAGTATACCTTGGATTATGCTGAGAGCTACTGGGTTTGTACCTCTCCCTCCAGAATGGAGGCATTTGCTGAATTCAGCATTGTAGCTAGGGTTAGGGTTAGGATTCACGACAATGGTACTGTCATTTGGACTATTGCTGTGGATTGTGCTTCCCAAACTATAGTGATGATGAAGCATACTCTCAGCATTGGAATTAGCATTAGTGTGTTGTGCATATAAGCTGATATAGGTCATCATGCATCATGCTGATTGAGGGCTCAGGCCAAGGAGTGGGAGTGGTGACTCTGTGGGAGTGACACACTTCTGTATTTTACTGCCAAATTTATGGAATTATCCATGATTCTCTTCCTTGATAAATAGGTTTTGAAATGTCCTGTGTGTTAGGCCTCAGGTACCTGCAGGCACTTGCCCTTGGCTTAGGCTTCCAGTCAGATTTCAGAAAACCACAAGTCCAAGTGTTGTTTTGGTGATTCCTGTGCAGTTGTCATGCAGTTCTCTTGTCAGTGAAATGAATGGGATGAAGAATATGTAGAGTGTGTGATGGAGGTATAGTGGGGTTTAGAATGTAAGGTTGAAAGGCAGGGTGGGTTCAGTATGAGATCAAGAATGGTGTCATTCTGGATTTTCTTGCGTATCCACAATCAGTTTGCCAAGGAATGATGATCAGTATGGCTTGGATTATGCTGAGAGCTAGTGGGGTTGTACCTCTCCCTCCAGAATGGAGGCATTTGCTGAATTCAGCTTTGTGGGTAGGGTTAGGGTTAGGGTTAAGATTCTTGAGAGAGGTACTGTCAATTTGAATATTCCTATGGATTGGGCTTCCCAAACTATAGTGAGGATGAAAGGAACTGTCAGGATTGGAGTTAGCATTAGTGCTTTTTGCATATTCTGGAATATAAGGCTTCATGTGTCAGGGAGATTGAGCGCTCAGGCCACAAACAGGGAGTTGTGACTCTGTGGTAGTGACACACTTCTCTATTACACTGCCAAATATATGTTAATAGCTACTATTCTCTTTCTTGATCAACACGTTTTCAAACGTCCTGTTTGTTAGGGCTCAGGTACCTGCAGGCTCTTGCCCTTGGGTTAGGCTGCACGTCACAATTCAGAAAACCACAAGTCCAAGTGTTGTTTTCCTGATTCCTCTGCATTTGTTATGCAGTTGTCTTGTCAGTGGCATGGTTCAGAGGGAGATTATGCAGAATGTATGATGGAGGTAGCGTGGGTTTGAGAGTGTAAGGTTGAAAGGTGGGGTAGGGTTCAGATTGTGATCGAGAATGGTGTCACTGTGAATTTTCTTGCAT
This sequence comes from Thryonomys swinderianus, assembly GCA_004025085.1. Classification (NCBI taxonomy): domain Eukaryota; kingdom Metazoa; phylum Chordata; class Mammalia; order Rodentia; family Thryonomyidae; genus Thryonomys; species Thryonomys swinderianus. Next base: position 55,746 of record PVIC010005419.1, read on the forward strand.
ATTCAGTATCAGTTTGCCAAAGAATGGGGGGGTGTATAGCTCAAATTATGCCGACAGCTAGTGGGATTGTACCTCTCCGTCCAGAATGGAGGCATTTGCTGAATTCAGCATTGTGGCTAGGGTTAGGGTTAGGGTTAGGATTCTTGAGAGTGGTACTGTCATTTTGACTATTCCTGTGGATTGGGCTTCCCAAACTGTAGTGAGGATGAAGGGAACTGTCAGGATTGGAGTTAGCATTAGTGCGTTGTGCATATTCAGTAATATAAGGCTTCATGTGTCAGGGAGATTGAGCGCTCAGACCATGAAAGGGGAGTTGTGATTCTGTGGGAGTGTCACACCTCTCTATTTCATTGCAAAATATATGGTAATAGCCATGATTCTATTTCTTGATCAACAGGTTTTGAAATGTCCTGTGTTTTAGGACTCTGGTACCTGCACCCTCTTGCCCTTGTGTTAGGCTGCCAATCAGAATTCAGAAAAGCATAAGTCCAAATGTTGTTTTGGCGATTCATGTGAATTTGCCATGCAGTTCTCTTGTCAGTGGCACACTTCGAAGGAAGAATATGCAGAGTGAATGATGGAGGTAGTGTTGGTTTGAGAGTGTAAGGCTGAATGGCGGGTAAGTGTTCAGATTGAGATCTAGAATGGTGTCACTGTGGATTTTCTTGCATATTCCGCATCAGTTTGCCAAGAGTTGGTGAAATGTATAGTTCGGATTATGCTGATAGCTAGTTTCATTGTACCTCTCCTTCCAGAATTGTGGCATTTGCTGAATTCAGCATTGTGGCTAGGGTTAGGTTTAGGATTCGTGAGAGAGGTACTGTCATTTTGACTATACCTGTGGATTGGGCTTTCCAAACTATAGTGAAGATGAAGGGTACTGTCAGGATTGGAGTTAGCAGTAGTGTGTTGTGCATATACCCTGATGTAGGGGTTCATGTGGCAGGGAGATTGTGGGCTCAGGCCAAGGACTGGGACTTGTGACTCTGTGGGAGTGATACCCTTCTCCATTTCACTGCAAAATATATTGCAACAGCCATGATTCTCTTTCTTGATCAACAGGTTTGGAAATGTACTGTTTTAGGACTCAGGTAGCCGCAGATTCTTTCCCTTGGCTTTGGCAGGCAGTCAGAATTCAGAAAAAAAACAAGTCCAAGTGTTGTATTGGCAATTCCTGTGCAGTTTTCATGCAGTTGTCTTGTCAGCGGCACGGTTCGGAGGGAGAATATGCAGAGTGTATGATGGAGGTTGAGTGGGGTTGAGAATGTAAGGTTGGAAGGTGGGGTAGGGTTCAGATTGCGATCTAGAATGGAGTCACTGTGAATTTTCTTGCATATTGAACATCAGTTTGCCAAGGAATGGTGAGCAGTAGAGCCCGGAATATGCTGAGAGCTAGTGGGGTTGTACCTCTCCCTCCAGAATGGAGGCATTTGCTGAATTCAGCATTGTGACTAGGTTTAGGGTTAGGATTCATGAGAGTGGTGCTGTCATTTTGACTGTTCCTGTGGATTGGGATTCCCAAACTATATTGTGGATGAAGGGTATTGTCAGGATTGGAGTTATCATTAGTGAGTTCTGCATATACTCTATTATAAGGCTTCTTGTGTCAGGGAGATTGTGGGAATAGGCCAAGCTCTGGGAGTTTCGACTCTTTGGGTGTGATAAACTTCTCTGTTTCACGGCCAAATATATGGTAATAGCCACAAATTTTTTTTGTTGTTCAACAGGTTTTGAAATGTCCTGTGTGTTAGGCCTAAGGTTTCTGCAGGCTCGTGCCCTTGGCTTAGGCTCCCAGTCAGAATTCAGAAAACCACAAGTCCAAGTGCTGTTTTGGCATTTCCAGTGCATTTCTCATGCAGTTGTCTTGTCAGAGGCATGGATTGGAGGAAGAAAAAGCAGAGTGTATGATGGAGGTAGAGTGGGGTTGAGAGTGTAAAGTTGAAAGGTGAGGTAGGGTTCAGATTGAGATCGAGAATTGTGTCACTGTGGATTTCCTTGCGTACTCACCATCAGTTTGTCAAGGAATGGTGACAAGTATAGCGCAGATTATGCTGAGAGCTAGTGGCAATGCACGTCTCCGTCAAGAATGGAGGCATTTGCTGAATTCAGCATTGTGGCTAGGGTTAGCTTTAAAATTCTTGAGAGAGGTACTTTCATTTTGACTATTCCTGTGGATTAGGCTTCCCAAACTATAGTGAGGATGAAGGGTACTGTCAGGATTGGAGTTAGCATTTTTGCGTTCTGCACATACCCTATTATAGGGCTTTATGTGTCAGGGAGATTGTTGTTCTCAGGCCAAGGACTTGGAATTGTGATGCTGTGGGAGTG
>PVIC010005420.1:0-26220 GCA_004025085.1 Thryonomys swinderianus
TTGTATGTGGTTACTGGGGATCGAACTCAGGACCTTGCGCTTGCGAGGCAGGCGCCAGAACCACTGAGCTAAATCTCTGGCCCCATATTTATTCTTTCCCCTCATTACATTTCCACACCAAATTCCCTTTGGATATATCCTATTTTACAAAAACTATCATATATTCTAGAACTCATTTACATCTACAGTTCTCATACCAAAGAAAAGATCCAGTATTTGCATATCTGTGATCTGTTAATTTCACTTATTAGTGTGTCCTCCAGGTTTTTCCATTTACATATAAATGAATGAAACTAGTCATTCTTTATGGCAGAATAATACTCCATTTTATAAAAAAATACCACATCTTCTTTATCCAGTCTCTAGTTGAGCATTTGGGTTGTTTCCAAGATTGGGCTATCACGAACTGAGCTGCCATGAACAAGGGTGTACATCTGTCTTTCCAATGTGATTTTTTAAATTCTTTTGGGTATATTCCTAACAGGGGGATAGCTGGGTCAAATGGGACCCCTAGTCCTAGTTTTCCGAGAAATCTCCACACAGATCTCCACAATGGTTGCACAAGTCTGCAATCCCACCAACAGTAGGGAAGGGTTCCTTTCTCCCCACAGCCTCGCCAGCATTTATTGTTGGTTGATTTTGCAATAGCAGCCATTCTTTGTGGAGTGAGATGAAAAGCTGTTAATTTTATCTATAATTTTATATTTATTGGTAGAAAATTACCTTAGTATTTTTAAATTATTTTAAAATCTCTGTTGTTTCTGTGTCCTTGTCCCTCTATTCATTCTCAATATTACTCACTCATGCCGTCTGTTTTTCTTGTCCAGTCTTGTCGAAGGATGTCTCTTCGAAGAACCTCATTTTGGTCTCACTTATCTCCACTGCATTCTTGTCCCCTGTTTCATCAGATGATGACCTCATGTAGTTAGTTATTGTACTCTTTCAGCTTTTTTTCCATTGCTGGGGACTGAACTCAGGGAGTCTTACAAACGCTGGACTCCACCACTGGCAATCTCTAGCCAGCTCTTTTAATTTTTTTTCTTTCACTTTTGAGACAAGGTCCCACTGTTGCCCAGGCAGACCTTGAACATATGACACTCCGGGCTCAGCCTCCCAAAAATTAGAACCAAAGGTGTGCACCGCCATACCTAGCTCTTCTGCTTTCTTTAGGATCCGGTCCTTATTTTCTAACTTTAACTAGATGATGAAGTCATTGAACTTACCTTTCTTTTCTAATAAAAAGTATTTGATTCTGCTTTATTAGTTAGTGTTTACAGTATATAATAGCTGCATTTATTGTTAAGAGTTGGTAGCTGTACATAAAACATTTTAACTTTTTTAAAACTCCTTTTCCTGTCGCTCCCCTCTCACTTCCCTCTCTTTTCCCTCCCTTCATCTCTTGGTCCTCTTCTCTTTTGCAAAAGTTCTATCTCTCTGCTTCCTATTAGCTATCTTTTATTTTGCTCTTTATTTATGCTTTGAGTTTTCATAGAAAGGAAACTATGTGATATTTAAGCTTACAGGTCTTATTATTTCACCTAGAATTGTGGTCTCAAGATGCATTCATTTTCCTACAAATGACTCCAGTTTATCCTTCTTCATATCAAAATAGTGTTCCATTGTATAAATAACATATTTTCTTTACCCACTCATCATCTGTTGAGGACATACAGGCTGCTTCTAAGATTTAGCTACTATGAGTTGTGCTGCTCTCTACATGAGTATGCTTATATCACTGTAATATGATCTCTCTCTCTCTCTCTCTCTCTCTTCTTTTAGCCCAAGCAAGCCTTGAACCCAGCAATCCTCCTGCCTCTGCCTTCCGAGTGCTGGGATGACAAGCATGAGCCACCACACCTGGCACTGTGGTATGTGGTACTGATTGCTGGTGGGCGTGAGTCACCACACCCAATGTTGTCATAAGTGGTTACCAGGGATGCAACCAGGGATTTTGCACTTGCTAGGCAGGCTCCAGAACCACTAAGCTAAATCTCTGGCCCATGTAATATGATATCTTTAACTCTTTTGGGAAGATAGAAAGAGAATAGTTGGATTGAACTAAATTTTTATTTTTACTTTTTTGAGGAAGAATGTTTATACTGATTTCTAGAATGACCATACTATTTTATACTCTCACCAACAGTGTAGAGTGGTCCCTTCCCACTCCCCACAGCCTCACCAGGATTTATTGTTGTTTGAGTTCCTGATGATAGCCATTGTTTCTGGAGTAAGATGGAAGCTCAGTGTTATTTTAATTTGCATTTTTCTAATGGCCAGAGTTGTTGAACATTTTTGTGGAATTACTGGCTATATGTACTTCTTCTGAGAAGTGTCTATTCATTTGATTTTTGGTCGGGCCTTTCTTTTTGGCAGTTGAATTTTTTGAGTTCTTTATGTGCCCTAGATACTAACGCTCTGTCCTTGGTACACCTGCCAAGTACTTTTCTCATTCTACATACCGTTTCTTCATTCTATTGGCTGTTTCCTTTGTGATCCACAAGATTTTTTATTTGAAGTGATACCATTTTCTGATTTGTGATGTGCTTGTGTCATTGGGATTTTAGTAACAAAGACCTTGTATATACCTAAGTTTTCAAGATTTTTACCTTTCATCTTCCAATAGGTTGTTTTAACATTTAGATCTCTGACCCACTTTCATTTTGGTTTACTGCATGGTGAGAGATATGGGTCTAGATTCACTGTTCTACATGTGGATAGCCAGTTTTCCCAGCACCATGTTATAGATCTATCTTTCTTCCAACAAATGTTTTGAAGATCAGTTCCCTAAGTAGGCCTGGGGTTGCTTCTGTACCCTCTATTCTGTTTTACTGATTCACATTTATTTCTATGCTAGTACCACTCTGGATTTTTTTTGGGGGAGGGGGTTCATGTTTGTTTTTGGTTTTTGAGACAGGGTCTCATCATGCAGTTCAGGTCAGCCTTGAACTTGAGGTGATCTCCCTGCTTCAACTGCCCAAGTGCTAGGATTACAGCTGTGTGCAGCACTACGCCCAAAAACCATGCTGTTTTTAATCACTGTGGTTTTGTAATATAATTTAAAATCAGGACTGTGATGCTTCCTGGTTTGCTCTCGTTGCCCAGATTGTCTTTGCTATTCTGGATCTCTTTTGGTTCCATATGAAGTTTAGTATTGTTTTCCTAGTTCTGTGAGTTCTATCTGTATTTTGATTGGGACTGCACTGAATCTATATAGCACTTTTAGGAGTATGATCATTTTGATAATATTGGTTCTACATATTCAAGACAAGGGGATATCTTTTCCCCTTCAGATATCCTCTCCCCACCCTCCCACCCCATATCAAGAATGAGACTCTGGGCCTTGTGCTTGCAAAGTAGGTGCAGTGCCACTGAACTAAATCCCAAGCCCCAGATGTCCTCTTTGATCTCCTTTTTTATAATTAACTCTGCTTTAGCTCTACCTTTCAAGCTTTGATATCTGTAATATTATCATTCTGTTCTAAGTACTGTCTAATTTACATTATGACTTGCCTTCAAGCCATAAATTGTTTCAGTATTTTTAAGTAGAACAAACAACTTTTTAAACATTTTTGTTGTTGTTTTTATTCCTAACTTAATTGCACTGTGATCAGGGTTGGAATGAAATTAATTCTGTCACATTTTCTGAGACAAGCTTCATAGTCTAGAATGCAGTCAATAGCCCAAGTATGCTTGAAAAGAAGTGTGTATATATTAACTCTTAGAAGCAGAGAAGTGTGTGTGTCTATTAGATCCAGCGCGATCACTGTGCTGTTCAGATCTATATTATTGACTTTTGTTTGGATAATCAGTTGATAAGGAAGCTGTGTCAAAATCTTCCACTATGGCCGGGCGTGGTGGCTCACACCTGTAATCCCAGCACTCAGGAGACAGAGGCAGGAGGATTGCTGAGTTCGAGGCTTGCCTCAGCTACATAGTGAGCTCAGAGCCAGCCTGAACTACAAAGCGAGGCCCTGTCTCAAAAAAAAAAAAAATCTTCCACTATGAGCATACTTTTGTCAGTTTCCCCTTATAATTGTGCTCGGTTTTGCCATATATTCTGAAGTTACTTTACTAAAGTTTATAACACACAAAATTTAGGAACTTAGAATTTTAAAATATTTTCCTATTGAATTGTCCCTTGTAGTGATTTTGGTCTTATATCTATAATCTGTTTTGTGTGGCATAAATTTTCTTCCAGTCAGGGCTTTCTTGGCATGATTGTTAACTGTTGTGTCAACTTGGTTAAGAAATACCCAACTGACTGGCTTAGCATGGTTCTGGGGTGTGAATGAGTGGATTTACTGAAGAGAAAAGGCCCACCTGGATGTGAGTGGTACCAACCAACAGCTTTGTATCCTGAATGGAATAAAAAGCGGAAGAAGAATGGCTCCTTTCTATTTCTTTGGAGGCACTCCAGTCTTTGCCTTCACCTTGGACATCTATCTCCTGGCCTCCAGCACACTCTTCAGTCTTGCAGCACAAGACCCTTCAGCCATCCAGCACAGGCCCTTCAGCTTCCTGACACAGACCCTACAGTGAGCTCCAGGCCTTTGACTTTTGACTGGAGCCTTCGGATCTCCAGCACACAGACAGCCCTCTTGCATTCTGCCACCTGATTGTGCCAACTTGTAAGCCCGATTCTCTAGTGACCAGACCGATAAACGTCTTTTAATGTTTCTAATCCGTGACCTCGTGTTTTAGGTATGTCTCTTATAAAGGGCATGTAGCTGAATTATTTCATATTCCAACTTGATAGTATATTAGCTGGAGATTCTAACATGTGTACACTTATCATTACTAGTATATTGTTATATTTTGATTTGATTATACTATTTTAATTGATGCTTTCTATTTATCTAAGTTTCAGTGCTGCTTTGTTGTTCCCTCTCCTATCCTCAATTTGATTGGTAGGGTTTACCTACTTTATTTCCTTTAGTGACTCAGAGGTTAGTTATCCTTTTTTATCATTCTATTTTCCCATTCTTCTAGTGTGTAAGTTAGGTAGTCATACATTCTATTTTTAAATGGCTGTCACAGAAATAACAATATGCGCAATTCATTTACAAAGGAATAACATTGGGAAATATTATTTTACCTTTCTTCCAGATGGTATGAGAGTTTAGGACTCATATGCTTATTATTGCCTGGCATTTCAAGTCTAGATTGCTTTTTCAATACCACATACAGTGATTATTATGACTGTTTTATACCTCAATATTTATTTAATTTATTTGCATGTTTACCAACATCTTTAGTTTCTTTCCCCTCAACACAGACCTTCTATCTGGGATAATTTTCCTTTTTCTTTTTACTTATGATACATTCTTTTGAATTTCTTTTAGTGAGAATCTACTGAAAAACTAATTCAAGAATATTTTGAAAGTATTTTGTTTCACTTACTCCTTAAAAATATTTTTGTTTAATATAGAATAGTATTCATAATTAGCAAAATGGAGATCACCTCACTACCTTCAGCTAGTTCTAACTCAAGATTCCTTGTTCCCTTGCACACTGGCTATTTTAGTCTGCTTCTGCTCATTGCCCATAAATACTTATTTGGAGGTTCCTTAAGACCTGGGATGGATGTCTTCTCCTCCAGTAGCCTTGTTTTTATCAAACTTACTATCTATCTAGCAACCACTAAAAACCAAATTCATGGCATGAAGTTCCTTGGGTAACTCAGTCTATGGGTAGTAAGGGAACACGTCTATGAGGGCTGGAATGTGGTCTCATCTTCTCAAGAATGAAATTTTTTGCATTTTCTTTTTAATAAAAGAGTTCTAAGTAGTGCCAAGGCTGCATCTTGCACAGCTTTCTAGTACTGTCGAGTACAGGGGCAGATTCAGTTCTGGTTGACCCTGATGCAGTAAGTGTAGCCCTTTAAGTTCTCATTTAAACTCTTATCTTGGGTTGGTTCTGAACCTTGGCTTCTTTCCCTTCGGCCCTGTGCGGCCACTGAAACAAAGTGCAGGTGGACAGTGTAGGTAAATGGCATCCAAACAATTGGCTTTGGTATTCCAATATTCTGCTTAACGGTCCAGTTCCAATCATTCAGCCAAAAATTGGCTGGAAGTTTATCTCTGTCCCATCAACATTACAGGTGCTTTCTAAAGTAGTTCTGAAAGATTTTATCTAGCTTTTCTTCATTACTTAAGTAATGATTAAGGAAACCTTAATCAAATAACCAAGTCTACCATTTCCAGAAACTAGAAGGCTATGCTGTTTAATGTTTAAACATTCATACTTGACTTAACAAAGTCTAAATTTAGGCAATATCTCTATCATCTTCCCAAACAATACAAGAACATTAGAATGCTTTAAATATTAACAATCTCTTGCTGTCTGGTATGTTTCTGTGCTTCAGTGTTTTCAGTGCCCATTTGTTTTTATTATTCAATTTTTTTTAAAGACAGGGCCTCATATGTTTCCTAGGCTGGCCCTGATCTCTGGCCTCAAGCTATCCTCCTGCTTCTGCCTCTAGACTAGCTACAACTACCAACACAGGCCACCATGCCACCATTATTATTTTACACTTCATCTTAGCCAAAAGGCCGAGAAGCGATCCCACCATTATTATTTTAAATATTTCTATGCTCTTTGTGTGTGTGTGTGTGTGGTACTGGGAATTGAACTCTGGCCCTGTGTGTCCAAGGTTGGTGCGGTACCACTTGACCTAAATCCCCAGCCCTCTTTAAAATATTTAATACTCTAGATTTCTCCATAGTTATTTTGTTGGCTGTTCCTTGCCTCCTAGTCACTCCTTCTTTCTGCTTTCCACTTGCTTCTTTGTGAACTATAACTTTCAGCAGTTATTTTAATGGGAGTCTATTACCGATAAATATTCTTAGTTTTGTTTGTCTGAAAAGTTTATTCTCAAAAGAAAAGAATGGTACTTCTCACCTGTATTTTGAGTGGGGTGGGAGAATACTAACAATTCTCCTTGTGCCAACTGGTAACTCCTTCAGTTTGTCCCATTTTTGTGCAAGAACTGTATTTTCATCATGCTGTGGCTCTGAGCACAGTTTTAGAAGACTGTGTACTGGGTGTACACTGGATCTCCAAAATGTATTTGCTTTTGCTGAACTTCTAGAGGTTTCAATAATTAAGCCCCAAATCTTATTTTATCTGTCATATGCAGTTTCCATACACAGTAGTGCACACTTAGGCCTGCTACACTTGGGTTTTTGTTTCTCCTGGTGGATCTAGAGAGAGCCTAAGTCCTGTCACTGCTTATTTCCAAATTCCTTTAAGCAGACAAGTGAAACTACTAAAGGCTTCACACCAATGTTTCAGTCGTAGCTTCTCTGCCTCCGATGGATCTGGATATGGCACTGCGTTGCTGGTGCTCCCAGGACCTCTCGCTTGATGTCTGAAGGGGTCATTGTGTTGTCACTGGCTTTTTCTTTTCATTTCTCTAGACACAATATTTTTTTAATTTTTAGGTTTTTGGTTTTTTGGGTTTTTGTTTTTTTTTTTTTGAGACGAGGTCTCATTTTGTAGTTCAAGCCCCTGAGCTCACTATGTAGCCCAGGAAAAACTCGAACTCAGCAATCCTCCTGTCTCTGCCTCCCGAGTGTTGGGATTACAGGCATGAGCCACCACACCCGGCATTGTGGTATGTGGTACTGACTGCCGGTGGCCATGAGTCACCAGGCCCAGTATTGTTGTATGTGGTTTCCAGGGATCAAACCAGGGATTTTGCACTTGCTAGGCAGGCACTGGAACCACTGAGCTAAGTCTCTGGCTCTATTTTGTAGTTTTTGAAGTGCAACTATAAATTTAAATTTTCATTATAGTTCATCTTATGTTAACACATGTTTGTAGTGGGGGAGCACTATTCATATATTTTAGTTTGCTATGTTGCCAGAAGAAACCATATTTTACACAGCTTTGTACATTTATAGTCAAGCATTGTCCTTATTACTTCCATCTTCATAAAGACCCACTTCTTCAGGTTGCAGAAATTAAGCTCCCTCAGGAACATCTAGATTACAGCCCCAATCAAGGACAGGCCTGTGTATCACATTGAATTATGCTCTAGATACACCACCTGTTTATTTGGTCATTTCCCTGGGGTGTCAAATTTCCTAGTACAGTGATTTTTCAACTTTACTTTATATCCCCAAATATTACTGGGGCCCCCAAAAGATACATAAGTAAGAGGGGAGCTGCTCTGGCTGAAGTGAGGTGGAGAGTTTGATCCTCACCACCTCACCCTCTTCACCGCTCCCGAGGGTGCTCTTTGAAGCGGTTCCCTAGGCATCTTCAGAGACTTCCTAAGATCCATGAACCAAGAAGAAAACACAGATTAAATCAGTGGTTCTCAAAGTGTGATCACAGAACCAGAAGCATGGACACCGCCTGGGGTTGTGTTAACAAAGCACAGGTTCTCAAGTCCTCATCTCAGATCCACTGAGTCAGAAACTCTGGGTGCGGGCCCAGAAGTCAGAATCACCTGATTCTTCCAGGTGTCCAACTAGTTGATGATGCTTGTTACCCAGAGATCTGCTAGACTAGAGAAGCCCCTTCTGGAATTTTAGAAACAAGGCTAAAGTGTTGCCCAAGATTAGTATTTCTCAGCCGGGCGTGGTGGCTCACGCCTGTCATCCCAGCACTCGGGAGGCAGAGACAGGAGGATTGCTGAGTTCGAGGCTTGCCTGGACTACATAGTGAGCTCAGAGCCAGCCTGAACTACAAAGTGAGACCCTGTCTCAAAAAAAAAAAAAAAAGATTAGTATTTCTGAATTTTTAAATCAACACAATCTTGTCAAGAAAGCTGTCCTCCATTAAGCATTTTCTTGTACCCAAGTGAGACTATAGACATTCCCAGCTCCAGTTTTGCAGTGGCCTGGGTTCATTTGAATTCAGTGGGCCAATTTGGGTTCAGTGTGTCAGAAATCCCTGGGAAAAATAGGGATTCTTACTCTCTGTTCTTTAGATGGAAATAATGAAGTTTCTCCTAATTGTTTTTGGTGAAAAGACTTGAGTTCCTAAGCCTGTAAAATTACATTGAGCAAAAGCAGCCAGACATAAAGAGTATATCTGAATCCTATTTATAAAATGTATGGGTAGGCAACACTCACAGACAGTGAGTCAGGATGGATGCCATCATTTCTTGATCGGAATGCTGTTTATGGAAATGTATTCATGTTGTAGAAATTCATCAAGTTACATGTGGTATGTGCACTTTTCCTACACATTGAATATTATTCCATGCAAAAGTTTAAAGTGGCACTGGCTCCTCTGGAGGGAAAGGTAAGTATATAATGACACATCGCTGTGAGTCACTGGAGTACATACTCTCAGAGGATCGGGGTGTGAAATAGACAGAGTAAATGCAGGCTCCTGGACCATACATAATGACAACCGGAAACTACTCTGCTTCCTGATTGGAAAAGACAGTTTTTGTTTTTGAGACAGGGTCTCGCTTTGTAATTCAGGCTGACTTTGAACTCACTAAGCAGCCCAAGCTGGCCTCAAACTCACGATGATTCATTCTCCTGCCTCAGCCTTCTGAGTGCTGGGATTAAGTACTGCACTCCCACACTTGGCTCCGGAAAAGACATTTTGATTGATGCCACCTCTGATCAAGATTCCTTACGGATAGTGAAGAAGCCAAGGCAATTATCTATTTGACCTGTACAGTAGTCAGTTTCAGTATCTTACTAGTCTAGGAAGTGGGAGCGGCAAGGTTTGAGATTTGCAACCTGGTTAGGCCAAGAAAACAGGAAAGATGTAGCAGGGCAGTACTCCATCTTCTGGTTCCTTATCCTGAACTCTCTGGGTGACTAAAGCCCTCCATTTTAAGCAGACATCTTGTACCTCTACCCTCTGGGCCCTGATCATACACCTACACGTATGGGGTATGATTCACAAATGTGGTGAATGTTGGAATATTTCTTTTAAATTGATTACAATAAAAGGCACACTGTCATTAATCCTCTTCAAAATACACCCATCCCGGCTTTGAAAACACTTATTCCATAATTCTTACCATTTTCTGAAGCAATTCTGGAAGCCCTCTTTTCTGAGTGTCTTTTCTATTATGCTGTCATGGCTGCTTCAATGTCCTGAATCACAGGAGCCAGACTTCACAGTGCCAGATTTGGCAAATAAAATTAATGAGGACATAATGACACACTATGATGTGTTTCTTTCGCAGAAATTGCACTGAACACCCTGAATAGATGCAGGACATTGAGGCAGCCACAAAAAGACAGCCACAAAAGAGGATTTCCACACCTGCTTCAGAGAGCAGCAGGAACTGCAGCATAAGTGTGTTTGGAGTGACGGGAAGTATTTTGAGGAGAATTAATGAAAGTGTGACTTTTACCAAAATAAATGTTTTATTTAAACATTCATTGTATTTTTAATCACACCCTGTAAAATGAGTCTCTCGGTTTTATCAGCTTGTGGCTGCACAAGGAGTTAAGAGAATTAGCTTAAATTCTACTGCATCTTGCCCTCTTCTGCTCATACAGGAGCTCCAGCCTAGTGTGAAACAACACACTTGTATCTGAAAGCCCTGAGACTCTATTTTCACCGTCTTTTTCATATTTTTCTTATTTATTCCAGGGCTCGTTTTTGTATTCTCTGTTGATAAAGCTCTTTAAAAAATAGTTACTTACCCCTTCCCTCCTCCATTCACAACGGTGCTGCTGCTGTGCCCACGGTGGCAATATTGCTGAGGGTCCCCCGATCCCCCTAACATTTCGTGTTGGAAGTGCTCATTCATACACCAGATATGCTCAACCACACGTGAAGCTCAGTGTGTGTTCATGGCTAACACATACCTGCGAAATACATAGGACGCCTGAGTCCCAGAGAGGCGTGACCCAAAAGCAGGCCCTCGCCTGCTGTTCTCCTCCATGGCTCGATTTGGCGCTTGGTGACCGGTGGGGACAAAGAGCTAGGTTTGAATGGCTCCCCTGCTGCTGAGGGAGAATCGTTGTCAGACAGAGGTGCCAGGTTCAGTCAGGAAGGGCCAGGCACAGGGGCTCCCCCTGGTGGTCCGTGTCTTCCACCATTCTGGACCGGGGAGGTCGGCTGCAGCTTCTCTGGCCATCCATCTGCCAGTGAGTCCCTCTTAGAACTATCACTGAATGCAGGGCATTTAAAAGACAGCTTCTTTACCATATAAACCCACAATGAGGAAAATCCCATTAAAAATGTGAATCCCACGCAAGACAAAGAAAGGTGGTGGAAATGTTCCTGATTAAAGGGGGCTAAAAGGATATGACGACTAAATGCAGTACCTTGCCCTAAACCAGATCCTGTAATATAGGGGGTGGCGGTGGGGGCGCTATAAAGGCTATTTCTGGGTCAAGAGACAAAATTGGGAGTATGTATGGTAGATGAATAAAAGCATTGTATCAATGCTTATTTTTCTGAAGCTATACTTGGAGGAATATGCGTATTCTTAGGAAATGTCTGTTGTAGTATTTCTGTATGCAGGGCCATGAAGTATGCGATTTATCCTCACAGGACTCAAACGCAGGAATGAAAGTACACTTATGGAACTGACAAAGAAAATGGAGTAAAATGTTAATAATAGGTAAATCTGGGTAAAGAGTATAATGATGTTCTTGATACTATTTTTATTTTTGTACCTTTCCTTTACATTTGAATATATTTCCAAATACAAAACGTTTTAAAATGGTAAAGGACAGTTTCTGTGCAGCTGGCCAGAACCCGGTGGCACATGACTGAACTCTTCCTGTGGCAAACACGAGGACGGAGGACACTGCTATATTTTCCCAGTAGAGCCACCAGACACATCCCAAAAGACAGCCAGCATAAAGTGCCCAGTGACATCTGGAGCCATCTATCTCTCAATCTCCCCTATCCTACAAAACACCAAAACTAGTAACTTTTTATATTTTTTTCCTGAAGATTATGGGTCCTGGGTGTTGAAGAAAGTCTGGTTCTGAAGGGAAAGTGTCTCGGTTCATTCCTCCATTCACTCAGCAAGTGTTTTGAGCACCTACTTACTATGCACCCGAGACTGCACCAGGACCTGAGGATGCAGCTTAGGGTGCAAGAGGAGGCACAACCCCTGCTCTAAAAAGGGCTGTGAGCTCACTGGGGGTGCGCTCACAGCCACATCGATAATCCGCACATGCGGGATGCCATCGGGCACCCAGCCTTTCACCAGAGCCTGTGGCTCCGCTATACATTCAGTTCCCTCCCAGGACTTTCTGGGTGACAGTTCCTTTTGCACCTGACGCTGAGAGGCCTCCAGTGCTTACCTCGTGCTGGGCTCATCCCATCTGTCTCTGCTCAGCTTTCTGCAAGCTGCTGTGCTCTCTGTCCGGAGCAGGGAAGGGGCCAACAAGCTACTCAATCAATGTCTCTGGGCTGATGGACCAGTGAGATTTGGAAAACGGCCTTTCTCCTGATCTCTGCGTGTACGCAAATATGACAGCTACATCCGGAATGCATTTAGAATGCAAAGACCACAAAATACCCACGTGTGGAAACCTGGTAGCGCACTAGCCGTGAGAATCCCACCGATGGTGTGCTGAGTCACTAAAATGACACATCTTCTGAATGGACAAAATACTGGCCTTTTGTGGACAGTTGTGGTTACCCCCAAGTCCCAACCCTGAGTGTCACATCAACTGTGATGCCCTGTATATGGGGACAATAGTGGAGTGTATTATCTCAAGGCCCTAAGCAGACAGTACTGCGGAGACAGCTCTTCAGTCTGTTTACATATGTGAGTGCGTGTGACATGATGTCCCTTCTGTGGGTGGGACTGACCTCCACCTCCCATGCCCCATCCAAAGGTTCAGGTTCCGATCCAACAAACGTTCACCAAGTCACTACAAAGTTCCAAGCCTTTTACTTTATACTTTTGACACGTTTTATATCACTTAATCTTTAACAACAACCCTTTAAGGAAGGAATTATCTGCATTTTACAGATGAGAAAACAATCGCAAAGAAGTTCCTTGATTTGCTCAAGTATATCATACAGCTTTTAAAAAAAAAACACACACTACACTGTCAGCTGAGGCCTGTCTGTGTTGATTGCTTATCTTACAGCATTTCTTGTCCTCTCTACTTCTGGAGCAGCTGCTCCCCTTATACAAGCCCCCTTATTTCTTCTTTTACTAGCCCACGTGGGCTTTTCTTTTTTAATACTGCATTGAATAGCACAAAAATCACGAATACAAAGAAACCGGCAAAGGTGTTTGTCAATGAAATATCCCTGCATCCTCCACTTTTCCACTTTCACACCCATGTATGTAATGGGCTACGTTTTTATAAACTTTTCTTTTTTTCTCCCAAACATATATCTGTTATGTGATTGGTCAATTGAAGTTGAAACACCCATGGAGAAAGATGTTTTACGGTTACAAGGGCACACCCCCCCAAACACCACCCCCCTCCCCCCACATCTTCCCACACAACCTTTTGGAGGAATATAGGATATATACCAGTGTCACGATTTCCCTGTTCCTGCCTTCCCCACCAAGAACATTCTTGCTATTTAATTTTCCTTTAACCGACTGCTTCGACTAGAGCCTCTTCTCCCTCCCCTTCTATTTCTCTTCCACTCAGGACCTTTTGGACACTGGGTATTGTTCAATTCTTACTCTGTCAGGCCCATAGGCCACAGTCAAGTAGGTCCTTCAAATCTCGATGCCAGCTGTAGCACAGGTGTCGTCATCTTCCGTTACAGGTATGTCTGTGTGTCACTTCAGTAGGCTTGTGTGTTCAGTTCTTTCACCTTTTCCGAGTCGTGTTCCAGGACCTGTTTGTGATAGAATAGTAAATACCCCTCACTGTCCAGGACATCCTTAATGCTGGCCTTGGTGATGACAGCATCGTCACACTTGAACCACTGGTCCTTGTGGTGGCAGATGAAGCTGGTGTAGTGGCCGCTCTCCAAGGTTCCTTGGTGATTAACCACGGCGAACAAGGAATACTTATTCTCATTGTTTCCACTATTGGTTGGCAGCTGCAACTGTCCATTCATTCTGCTTTCTTTACTTGAGGCCATAAACGGTGTCATATCCAGCTCCAGAGGAAAAGAAATGTATGTAGTGATCTTGCGCCTCTGTTTGGCTGAATGTTCAAACCTTTTGAAATGAAAACAGGCAACAACTGGCAATTTATTCATAGTGAGCTGTTTGGTAGATTCTTGGTAGCTCTGGCAGCTACCACATTTGATTTTGGCACTACTTCCCAAGTGCTCTGGCCTTGTAAATCTTCGCAAGCAGTCCGTGAGGGTGGTGACGCCCGGTATGTGGCTTTCCCCGTTCACACTGGTCTCCCTCCCGGGACTCATGGGCCAGAAGGAGGTGCAAGAACCAGGCAAGTCCAAACTAATGTCCCAGCATGGGTCGATGGTGGTGGAGACACCGTGGCAGGCTTGACACGTCACATCAGACTGCAGGCCACCTGTGAAGATTTGGTCTATGATGCAGTTACAGTGGTTGGGATTGTTGGCCGCCTTCCCCACGTCATCGCCTTTGCAGTGCCTGTGCAGGACGTCCAGCGCCGCGATGAGGAATTCGTGGGCGTCCTGCTGCCGGTACCCTGCTAAGTGGCGGGCATGTATCCACACCAGGTGCAGTAACTTATAAGGAACGTGAGGAGACGGGTTTCCAGAATACAACTCCCGGAAGAGCGAAGACATCTCACAGACCAGGCACAACTCGGGACTGGGCATTTCACATCGGTGCCGGTCAGAGAGAAAGAAATCTCTCAGGATCGGAGTGTGAGTCAGAGCCTGGACAATGCAGTTCATAAAACACGTGTTGCCGAGATTGATCAGGCCTCTTAAGCCAATGGTAAAGCTGGAGGCGATTCTTCTTCTCCGTGGGTTATGCCCCAGCAGTTCTAACTCCGGTTTGGTGGTTTCCCATGTCGGATATTTCTCACCAAGGCCCGGCACTGAACACTGCTGGTGAGAGACCTCTGTCGAGGTGGAGGCTTGCAATTTCAAGGCTTCTCCTTGCTCTTCTTTGGCAATCTGCTCAATGTCTTTGTCATACACATAGTCCTTACACATGAAGCAGTAGATGCCTCCATAATAAAGGTCTACCGCCAAGTTGTGTTGTTTCGTCTCCGCGTGCTCGTGAATATGTTTCTCTGTGAAGCAGCCAAAGAAGACACAGGAGAGGCAAGAGTGGAGTCTGTTCAAATGGGTGCCACACACATGGCAGATGCACGACTTTGCCTTACTTTTCCTGGTCTCCGGGGTTCCGCACCAAACGAAGCACTGGTAGATGACCCTCAGTTCCTGCCTCCAGTTCTCTCCCACCTTAAAGCTGTTCACGTGGGAACAACCTGGTGGCCCCACAGCAAAATCCACATCCAGGCATCCGCCCCCAGGGCCGCGCCGGGGCCGGGGCCGGGGCGGGGGCCGTGGCCTAGGCTGCGGCGGGGTACGGAGCCGGGTCTGGGGCCGGGGCCGGGGTCGGCGGCGCGGGGCACGACTGCGACGCGGAGAGGGATCCGGGGGCCGCGGCGGGTCGGAGGGAAGGGGAGGGGGAGGAACCTCGTCGCCGCCGCCGCCGCCGCCGCCGCCGCCGCTCCGGGCTGGGTTCTCATCCTCCAGCTCCCGCTTCGGCTCCCCCTCCGGCTCCTGCTCCGCTTCCCGTACCGGCTCGGGTTCGGGCTCCAGCTTGAGCTCAGCCTGGCGGCCCGGACCCTCTGCCGTCTCCACCTTCCCCGCGGCGTCCACCGTTTCGGCGGCGTCCACCTTCCCCGCGGCGTCCACCTTCCCCGCCACCTTCGCCTCCGCCTCCACCTTCGCCTCTGCCTCTGCCTCTGCCTCTGCCTCTGCCTCCACCTTCCTCTCCGCCGTCTCCGCCGTCTCCGCCTCCTCCGCCTCCTCCGCCTCCTCTGGCGGCGGCTCCTCCCCCTGCTCGCGGGGCTTGGGCGGCCACTGGGCGTGGCGGCGCGGGGGCCACGCAGCCCTGGGTGTCCCCCGCCCGGCCTGAGGGAGTGCGGGGACCGTGGCGGCTGGACCCAAAAGGGACTTTCACTGGAGGCGGCGGCGGCGGAAGCAGGCGACGCCCCCGGGAACCCTCCCACCGAAGCCCCCTAGCGAAGGCCGCCTCTGCGGCCAGGCCCTGTTTCCTTTAATTCAGTATTCCCCAAACTTGCTTGCTCAGAAGAATCACGTGGGGAGCGTGTTAAAATTACAGATTCCTCGGCTCCACCCGCAGGCCTACTGGATCGGACTGTGGAAGGGAGGTACTCCGGAACCTGTATCTCTAACTAGGGCCCGAGAGGCTGCTTATGATCAAGCAAGTTTGGGAAACACAGCTCTAATTCATTGAGGCTGGCGGGAAGGGGGGCGGGGACCGCGCAGTCTCTTTAAGGCGCTTCCAGTGCTCAGCTCCAATCGCTGCTCTGACCCCCTTGGTCGTCTCCTCCCCTCTCCTCGTCCTTCCCCTCGTCCGTACGGCTCTCCCCCAGCACTGCAGGGCCGGGGTCGGGCGTCTGCCAAGTCCAGGAATGTTTCTGGGGCTGCGAAACGCGCCCTCGCGGGCGGGCTGGGGTCTAGGGGAGCGCGGGCAGAAGCCGTGACCAGTCATCACCCGGCGGGCGGCGGGCCGGCCTCCAGTCTGCCCGGGCTCCTCTCCCACCCAGCTCCTGCCCTTCCCCCAAGGCATGAAGCTCCCGCTCCATTAGGGGCAGGCCTGGACCCCAGATCCCAAGAGGCAGCGCTCCCAAGGCCCGGGTGGCACGTCCCCTTTCCCATCTTATCAGCGCCGGGCGGTCTGG
Organism: Thryonomys swinderianus; assembly: GCA_004025085.1. Lineage (NCBI taxonomy): Eukaryota > Metazoa > Chordata > Mammalia > Rodentia > Thryonomyidae > Thryonomys > Thryonomys swinderianus. The sequence continues at coordinate 16,746 of PVIC010005420.1, forward strand.
GCTGGTTTCTCACCTCCCCCGCGGCTCCCAAGGCGGTGGGTGGGATTAGGGTTTGGTAGCTGGTCTTCTGGCCCAGCGGAAGCTGAGCAGCCCGGGGGCCATCCCTACAGCCGGCACCTCCCCTACGGTGGCCCAAGGTGCTGCCCGCGGTTCTGAGACCCTTGAGCCCTAACAGAGTCCCAAGGTGGGCGGCAGGTACAAGTGGAAGTCTGGAGCTGCCAGCAGAGAGAAGGGGCTGAGCACTTGTCTCGGGGGCTTCTAGGAACCCCTGTGCCAAGGGGATGCTGGCACAGAGCAACAGCTCCTTGAGGCCCGTGAGAAATGAGCTTAGGACAAGGGGCTCAGGTCTAGAGCACTGCTGACATGGTCGGGAAGTAGCTGCAGCTACTGGTCTCATGAAGTTTGGCCCCAGGCGGTATATCTTGGCAGGAGGCTGGAAGGAGAGAATATTCTGAGCGTCAGGCCCCTGAGTCCTGGTGGCACCTGGCTATGGTCTAGCGCACACTCGCTGGCTTGTAGAGCTTGCTGCCTGATTATAACCTAGCAAAGTTCGCCCTGTTCTGTTCCGGAACGATGCCACCATTCACCTAACCTGTCCCTCGGGGAGGTGTGGGGGCAGGTCCCCTGGAGTTAGCAAGAGGAGAGAGATGATCCTCAGAAACCCAGAGCCCCTCAGGTGGAGGCCTGGTTCCCATCCAGTGACTGCCTTGGTGCCTTGCCCTTTCTAAATCGGCTCTGCCTTCCGTTCCTTCAAGCACCCAAGGTTTCTTCCAGCAAGTGCTTTGTGGCCTGCAAAGAACTGCACCTCATTTACCCCCTGAGGGAATGCTGCTGTTGCTGCTGCTAAAAGTGACTGGGGTGGGGGCTCTCTTCTGAGCCACTGTTTTCCGGACAACCGGGCCACCCAAAGATCTCTGAGTGTTTGAGACTGTCTCCTTTGGAAGACTCGCCATGATTATCCACGGACCCTCCCAACCAGCATGCTCTGGAAGTGGAGGGTTCTGCTACTCAGGGGGTGTTTATTCAGCATCCACCCACAATCAGATGAACTGAAGACACTTAGCCCAGGGCCAGAATCAGGGCCAGTTTCCCCAGAAAGCATACTAACATTAAGAAAGAGCCTAGGCCACTAGAGGAGAAGTGGCACTAAAAATTGTGTGTGTGTGTGTGTGTGTGTGTGTGTGTGTGTGTGTGTGTGTGCATACAGAGAGACAGACATTTTTTAAAAGTCCTTGTGGCAAAAATCACAATTTAGTTGTACTTCTTTTCCCTGTTGTGTGTTATTTTGTTGTTCGTTACTTTGTTACTTTGGCTCTGAATCGCTTTCAGAGGCTGTCACTATAATCTCGAGGTGCTTAGTGGTTGTTTGAGTCAGTGCTGGGAAAATACAGTATCACCAGGTGGGCCTCACAAGACCTGACAAGCGGCTCCTCCTCACAGTCCCTGCACCTGAATGCTAAGTACAGCTCTGACCACGAGGTGGCAAAAGAGTAAAATTCCTTATTACTTTTTGTGTGTTTATATAAAACTTTTGGTGTATATCAAAATGCTGTCTCAAGCTATTTTGAAAAACGTTGTGCTCCTTTATGTATGTTTAGGTTGACATCTAAAATTCTGCATCATGAATTTCAACTGGCTGCAAAAATGTAATTCTGACAAGTGCTAACCTTCAAAAATAAAACTGTTACGTTACTTTTTACATGAATGTGGTGAAACCTAAATACTTTAGTAATTTTAGACCCCATCCTCTTTTAAAAATTCATAACCTAGCTCTTTGATAGTTACAAGTTGCAGTTTCCCCTTTTCTCTTTGAGTCCTTAATTCTACTCTTCCAACAGAATTTGGTTTGAAGGAAATACATTTTACACTTGACACAGTTACTATGTAGCAAAAATATGTATATGCTTACAATTTAAATTCTCTTTAAATGTTCTTGTGATCATAAGCCTTTTTAACTGGTGTTTAAAATTTTGCTTTAACTGGAATTATAGTGACAATTAGTATTAGAATATGATGGGCCAAAACATTGTAAATATTAAAAATTGTGATAGGTAATTATTAAACATAAAACAAAAAATATTTTTGGTAAAGTTTTTTTAAAAACTAGTGGGTGTGTCCATGGATAAATAATTCTTACTGCTGGAATGAGACAGGATTCAGTATCAATCATCTGCCTATTTTTGTTTGTTTTAATGTTAGCACACAGAAATCTCTCTTAGAGGCCAGTCTCTTGGAGGCTGGAAATTTGGCTCAAGTGGTACCGTGCCTACTTTGTGAAGCACAGGGGCCTGAGTTCAATCACCTGTACTGCCAAAAAGAAAGAAAGAAAGAAAGAAAATGAGAATAGATTCTTTGTTTTGGCAATGATTTATCTTCAGTTTGTCATTATTTATCAAAGGAAGACACTACTGGATTTTCTTTCAATTTTGTTGGAAGCAAAACAAAAATTGGAAAGCATTTGAAGTGAAAAAGGATTTCTCCCATTCATTTCTTAGAGCAGTTGTTTGTTGGCCATCCACAGCAGCGCTGAGAATTGTCTCTGTGGTGCCCCGAGGATTTTCCACCACAGGGTAGTGCATCAAGGTACAATTCAGGATGAGTAAAGGATATTCTCTTCTTTGTAAATGAAAAAAGGAGCGTGTGAAGGGGAGATGGAAAAAGAGAACCAGCTTGATTCCTCCACCCTAAGTGTGTTCTCCAACAGATCAATTTTAAGACTCCATATGAAATTTCAGAATAGAAATTGATTCCCTTCAAACTCCTGTACCCTAAGATAGTGTATACTTCCCTTTGAAAGTTGCTGGTTTATATTTATTTCTACAAAAGTAATATATACAATATCTGTATTTTTAAAAGATATAGAAGAGTGGCCAGAGAGTTAGCTCAGTGGTTCCAGCGCCTGCCTCGCAAGCGTAAGGACCTGAGTTCGATCCCCGGTTACCACATATAATGCTGGGCGTGGTGGCTCACGCCTGTAATCCCAGCACTCGGGAGGCAGAGACAGGAGGACTGCTGAGTTCGCGGCGGCTTGCCTGGGCACCATAGTGAGCTCAGGGCCAGCCTGAACGACAAAGCAAGAAAAAAACACCAAAAAGCAAAAAAAAAAAAAAAAAAAAAAAAAAAAAAAAAAAAAAAGATACAGAAGAGTGCATGTTATGAATAGCAGAAGCACCTCTCTCCCTGCCAATCACAACCAGTTCTATTCTGCCTAAAATTCTGAGAAAATTTCTATGCAGATACACTCAGATATATATAATATATCTCCGATATGTAAAATTCAAATGAGCCTTCGATATACAGAAGTTGTCTTCAAGTTGATTTACATCTCCAATGAAACTCCAGTAAAAATTCCAATGAGTTTTTAAGAGGAGATTCACAAAGAGATCCATAAGTTAATATGGAAAATTCAAAGGCATTTCACTCCTTCCTCTTTCTTCCTCCTAGAAATGAGGATTTAATGGCAACAGCTGAGTAGCCATTTTGCAACCAATCACAATGGAAAGACCGAAAAGTCATCTCAGGTCTTATTCTGACCTGAGGAAAAAGATACAATATTTTGCCAACTCTAAGAGGTACATCTTTTCATGTGTACACATTGCTGAAAACTTTAAACAACAGTTTCTGATGAGATTTGGCAGCATTTTTTACCTTTCCTGCTGGTACATAAAATACTGCTATTTTTCACAGTTAATATCTTAGAATCAGTGTAATGCTCCAAACGTTATATTTTAGGTTGTTATTTGGATCCCAGCCATACAATCCCTGAGCAGTAGTAGGCTTTCTGCTGTCGTTCCTTAGGAAGTCACAAGTCCTCACGCTGACCTTTCAGGACTTACCGAGCAAGGCTTTGTTCTCTTGCACCTCGCTTCCTATAAACTATACCGTAACTCAAACAAGCTACACTTACTGCTGGTCCTCAGTCAACCAAGCTGCTTCCTGCTTCCAGGCCTAGTCCTTATTGTTTCTTCTGCTTGGAAAACTTCCCTTAGAAATTCTCACGCTATCTCCTTCACTTTCTTTAGATCTCTCCTTACATACATCTCATCTCAGAGTCCCTTCCTTGAGCACTCTATAGAATAGCACCCCCCAAAAAAAAAAAGAATAGCACCCCATCCACATTTTATTTTTTAATCCCTGCTTTTTTATCCATCAGCACATGACAAATAATCACCACATAGATATATTAATATTACAGGCATAATTAACGTAAACTCCCTGAGAGTAAGATGCTCACTGTCGTACTTCCAATGCCTCTTTGGAACTTGTTACATAGTTAAATATGTGTGAAATAAACAAATGCCTTTCATCGTGAGTGAAGTCTACTCTATATTCCTAAGTTCATTGGCCATTTCCATTACTTTATTTTGTAAACTACTTATTCACATCTTTTGTCTAGTTTTCTTGTGACTTACTAATCATCCTAATAAGTAACATTTAAATGGCACCTGAAATGTGCCAAGAGCTGTTCTGTTTCACTTGCATAACACTATTATTTTAATAAATGCTTTTATCTTCATCTTGTAAGTAAGGAAACTGAGACATAGAAGATTGAATAACACCTGAGGACACATAGCTCATCAGCCATATGCACTTCAGATTCAGCAGTTGGAACCTAGAGTTTGGGCTCTTAACTACTGAGTTCTTGGCCTTTTGTCTCTCAGATTTTAATGTATAAATATTTTCCCATTTAACATTGACCATTATATTTTATTCCATGTTTTACCCTATGATGTTTAAGATTTTTCTGTAGATAGGTTTCTCAATCTTTTTTTACGTGTTCTGAATTTGAGCACTTCATTTTTTAAGTTTTTATCCTAATTATTAAAGTATAGAACAAGTGTAGAGGGCCTGAGGCCAAAGAGCGCTTATGATTTTGAGAAACAAAAATAAGGCCAGAATGGCTTAAGTTTGGTGACCAAGAGAGAGAGCGAGTGGGATAAGATGAAGAATGGGACAGAGACACAGGCAGGGCCAGGTCACCCGGAGATTTGTAGACCATCAGCTGCGACGTGAATATTAACCCTGTTGCACTGAGAATCACTTGGGGGTTTTAAGCCAGGTAATGACACCATAAGATTTATAGTTTACACACGATAATTATAATTTAGCAATACTGATTAACACTGATTGATTATGATATGCCAGGCACTTTTATAAGTGACTTACTAAGTTACTTATATATTTTAATCGAGTTTATTGGTACATTTTAGGAGTACATTATAATTACATTCCTCATTGGCAATTTGTACCTGTACGTGATATATATCTTGATTCTTATATTTTCCCATTGTCCTGCCCTCCTTTCCGTGCTCCACCCTGCTATGTACACAAGCCTACTTAAACCTCAGAACATAGGTGCTAATATTGTAGTAGTAGGTGCTAATATTGTCAAGATGCACATGAGGAAAGATGTGGTACAGAAACATTGAAGCACAACATGAAAGAGGCTGGGGATGTAGCTCAGTGGTAGAGCACTTCCATTCAACTTTAGATTTGATCCCCAGCCCTGCAAAAATGTCTTTTTTTAAAAAAGTATCTTGAGGCCGGAGGGTTAGCTCAGTGGTTCCGGCACCTGCCTCGCAAGCACAAGGTCCTGAGTTTGATCCCCGGTAACCACGTATAATGCTGGGCGTGGAGACACGCCCACCAACGATCAACACCGCATACCACAATGCCAGATGTGGTGGCTCAGGCCTGTAATCCCAGCACTTGGGAGGCAGAGACAGGAGGATTGCTGAGTTCGCAGCGGCTTGCCTGGGCATCATAATGAGCTCAGGGCCAGCCTGAACTACAAAGCGAGACCCTGTCTCAAAAAAGAAAAAAAAAAGTATCTTGTTTATGCTTATCCTGCTTCTACACCTCTTTCCATTTAGAATATACCTAGTTTCAACAATGAGATGTCAGATACCTATTTTTTTCGGGCCCCTGTATATCCCACTAGTGGTCAACCAGTCTTCCCTAGGCAAAAGAAAGGGAAAATAGCAAAGCCACTCAATACCAGTGTCCCTAAATTTGAGAATTGGGTTCCTCCCATCTGACTTGAGCCATCCAGAATTACTTAAATTCAGGAATAGCCAACCTATTGACCCATTCAGAATGACCAAGACTCAACTCTAGCAGCCCCTGATTACCAGTGCGCCAGGACTGGCCTTACACACTGGACTCCCACAGCCATACCAACAATCAGGTAAATGAGGAATGAGGATGAGGAACCACAGGCCTCTGAGAGATACCTCCCCTACAGAAGGAAGCAATTCAACAAATTATGTTACATGTATATCATGAAATACTATTCACCAATAAAAAGAGAAACAACACATACAGTAATTGGGAGAATATCAAGGGCACTATGCTGAGTGAGAGAAAACATCCAATTTCAAAATAACAAAAACTAGGGCCTGGGATTTAGCTCAGTGGTTCCATCATCTGCCTGGCAAGTGCAAGGTCCCTAGTTCAATCCCCGGTAACCAAACACCACAGTCCCGGGCGAGGTGGATCACACCTGTAATCCCAACACTCTGGAGTCAGAGGAAGGAGAACTGCTGTGAGTTCGAGGCTTGCCTGGGCTACACAATGAGCTCCTGACCAGCCTGAACTACAAAGTAAGACCCTGTCTCAAAAAAAAAACAACCCTATATGGTCCCATTTTTATAACATTCTTGAAGTGACAAAAATAACATGCATGCAACACTGTCCCAAAGTCAATTTTCTGTTTCACGAGATGTAATGATTGGTAGGACCTGGGTAAAAATTACACAAAAGGAAACAACTATAATCTCTTGGAAAAGGAATTTCAAATGAAAACAGGTGGAAATTTAATAGTCATCAATAATTTTCTACCATGTAATTTTCAGCTAGAATGCCAGATATTTTTCCCCGCATGCAGAGGTTCCCAGGTGTCTTCAGAGGCTCTAATAAGAGAGACCCACAGGGATCTCTGTCTGTGACAGTATGTACAACCCCTGCGACTTTCCTGGGCAACACTGATGGACTGCAGGAACCCCAGGCCCCCTCCAGGACCATGGCTGTTGGAGCCTTTCAGTCCACTTGCACTCCTACTAAGAACACCTGGCACTAGATACTTTATGAATAAAACTTATTTCTCACAGTCCTAGAGGCTGCAGGTATAACTCTGTGGTACTGTACATGCTTAACATGTACAAGGCCCCAGATTAAATCCCCAGCACCTCTTCTCCCCCAAACATTTCTCAGTTTTGGAGACCAGGAAGAGCAAGATCAAGGCACTGACACACGTGGTGTCTGGTGATGGTTCTTGTACTGGAGCCTCACATGGAAAAAGACAGAACAGCATAAAGATCTTGAACTAGTTCCCTCCAAGCCTGTTATATGGCATCAATTCATGAAAGCAGAGCCCTTATTTACTCGCTTGGTCAAAGACCTCACCTCTTAATACCACCACAGTGAAGATTAATGCATTTTGGGCAGAACTCACTCAAACCACAGCAGGCAGGAGCCTCAGCAGATCCTGTGGGCTGTCACTGATCATGTTTCCACAATAAGGTGACATAGGAGATGGATTTGAGTCTCATCTTCCCTCTACACCGTAGGCCTCCAGCTAAATCATACCCCCCCACGCCAGCCTAACTGATGACTGGTGAACACAATTATTTTCATGTGAACTTTCTCTTTCACTGATACTCGAAATGATTTGTTTAAGTAAGCATCCCCATGGTGCTATCCTGTTTAGCACTCTGTTATTTCTTGATCCTAAACTAGAAATGGAATTCAGGATTCTCTCAAACTCTACATCAAGAAATCACTAAAATTAGCAGAATTAAAATCCTGACATTTTAAAGTTTTATTTTTTAAGTTGTATGAATTTTACATATTAAGAGGGCACACTGTGATATATAAACACATGTACACAGCATGCCCTGATCAAGTTCAGCCTCTTAGGCTAGGGATGTAGTCCACTGGGGATGAAGAGTGCCCACCTGGCATACTCAAGCTGCTAGGTTTCTTCCCCAACACTACAAAAACAAAATCTAACTTCCCTTTAGCTACACCCTCCACCTATCATAATCACTGTTCTACACTCAGGTTGACATTTTCTAACTTCTACATATGAAAGAGAATTTGTCTTTCTGTATCGGGCTTATTTCACTTAACATAATATTCCCCAGTTCCATTTTGCTGCAAAAATATGATTTTATTATCCTTTATGGCTATAGATAAACTTAACTATTATTTCTTAGACCTTCAGAATGGACACTATTCTGAATTTAGTACTCCTTCAACAATGTGTAAACTTACATTCTGATACATTTTGTTTGCACATAAAAAAAGATCCTGCAATTGCCAGGATTTAGTCATTTTAGAGTACAATGAAGAATTGTATCACAATTCTGCTTCTACTATTTGTATTGAATGAAAATACACCTGATTTTTCACCTTGGCTTTTCCTTCAGTGCCAGCTAGGGTGGAAGTCAGGGCCTCAAGTATGCTAGACTAGTGCTCTACCACTGAGCTCCACCTTCAGGCCCTCATCTTTGCTTTTAGAAGCTGTGTTCATGGGAATTCCAACCCAGAATTCATTGAAATGAACAGAATAAATACTTATTTGTAACATATATAAGCTATGTATCAAAAATGTATAAAAGTTGTTTCACTGGCTGTTCATTGCCACCTCAACCCTTGTACAGGTGCATCACTGACTAATATTAGATACAATTAGACTGAAAGGCAGTTTACCTGGGAAGAATTTAGCAAAACCTTTATATTACACTAAAAACAGAAAGCCCAATATTTGTAAAATACTACTAATACTAGTAGTACTAATTCTAGCACAAACAATTCCTGGTTTGACCTATAGTGCAGTAGAGACGGCACTTCAGAGTTTGAATTTTGATTTTTCTCAGGCTAGCTATATGCAGTCTGGTACTCTCCCGTGATATTGGGCGACAGGAAGGAGCTATGGCTGCCCGCTGGCCTTACCATCACCAGAGGAAACCACTGGGACTTAGCAATGTACTGTGTTGAGAAGCCAGGATGTGCTGTAGGTTAGATGTATTCATATATGACATATCTTGATTCTCATTTTTTCCTTTCCCCTGCCCTCCCTACAACTCCTCGCCTCTATATACATAAGCTTTATTTCCTTTTTTCTACCAATCAATTTTTTCTTTCCCTTCTTTATAGCCCCTACCTACCCTTTTCCCTCTGAACATTTTCTTTAATGTACTTTTGATTTACAGTATTTTCAACTTACAGTGAGTTTATTGGATGTAATTCCAACATAATCCAAGGATCATTTGGATAGGAAGTAGTAGTTTTAGTAGCTGTTTCACCCTTAAAGTGGCTTATATTAATTGAAAAAGTGAATTCCAAAGATTAAAGACTCATTAATTTAATGTTATACCCATTCCAGTAAAGTTCATATACACAATAAATATGACAAGAGCACAAAAGTGAGGGAAGATAAACTTTATTTTTTCATTGAATTCTATATTGGTAC
>PVIC010005420.1:26320-58068 GCA_004025085.1 Thryonomys swinderianus
CAGGCTGGCCCTGAGCTCACTATGGTGCCCAGGCAAGCCGCCGCGAACTCAGCAATCCTCCTGTCTCTGCCTCCCGAGTGCTGGGATTACAGGCGTGAGCCACCACGCCCAGCATTATATGTGGTAACCAGGGATCGAACTCAGGTCCTTACGCTTGCGAGGCAGGCGCCGGAACCACTGAGCTAACCCTCCGGCCCTATATTGGTACATTTTATATACAACTCACAATCACACTCAACATTGGGGAAATTGTACCAGTATATGACATGAGTTAATTCTCATTTTTACCCATATCCCTACCCACCTCTTATACACATGTGCTTTCTTGTTCCTTTCAAATCATATTTATTCTTTCCCCTCATTACTTTCCCCTACAACATTCCCTTTGAATAGTTCCTATTTCATAAAATCTATCATACATTCTAGAACTCATTTACATCTACAGGTTCTCATATCAGAGAAAAGATATGGTATTTACATATCTGTGATCTATTTATTTCACTTATTAGTGTGTCCTCAAGGTGTGTCCATTTGCACATAAAAGACTGAAACTTGTCATTCTTTATGGCAGAGTAATACTCCATTTATAAAATTTTTTTTGAAACCTACATCTTCTTTATCCAGTTTCCACTTGATGGACATCTGGGTTGTTTCCAAGATTGAGCTATCACAAACTGAGCTGCTATGATTATACTCCTCTATCATGCCAAACATCATGAGGTTAGAGTGTTGGCCTTCCCTAAGGGTCAAATTACTGATACCATGTCCTCTCCCCAGAAGACTTTGGCTCCCATCTTACTGTCTTCCAATCCTTTCCTAATTTTTCATCAATTCTGATGATTTCACACATGTGGATGATCAAAATTAAAGTGAGTTTCATATCAGTTAATAAGGAAATATTCTTGAGAAAACAACTGGAACAATTTCTATCAATTCTTTTTTCCATGAACATAAAACATGGCCTTTTTTCTTTTCAAGTGAAAAAGAAAAGGATTAAGAGAGTATCTGATTCACTGTTAAAAGGGTATCTGAGGGGCCAGAGATTTAGCTCAGTGGTGCTGGTGCCTGCTTAGCAAGCACAAGGTCACTGGTTTGATCCCGGTAACCACATACAACAATGCTGGGCGTGGTAATTGATGCCCATCAGCAATCAGTACCAAATACCACAGTGCCAGATGTGGTAGCTCACGCCTGTAATCCCAGCACTCAGGAGGCAGAGGCAAGAGGATTGTTGCTTGGGCTACATATTGAGGTCAGGGCCAGCCTGAACTACAAAGGGAGACCCTGTCTCAAAAAATAAAATAACAGCATAAAATAAAATAAAAGGGTATCTGATTCATTTTAATAATGGCCTAGAGATAGATAACTAAGCAATAACTCGAATATGGTTGTTCTAAAGAGGTCACATACACGATACTGCAAAAGAGGGGAAGAAAGATGGCATACCTCAGCCTGGGTTACCAAAAAGACTCCACAGCTAACTGGCATTTGATATGATATCAGAAAATGAGTGTACAACTTTGTGAGGCAAATAACCAAGTTTGGGGAAGCCTGTTTCAGGAAAAGGGAAAAGCATGTGCAAATCCCTGGGGCCAGAGAGACCTTAGTGAGTCTGTTCTAAGAAATCACCAGCAGAATAATATTGCTGAGAGATGAAATTTGGCCAGGAATGGCTTAAGCTGTGAGGGCCAAAGTGAATGAGCTATTCTGAGAACTGGTTTGGAGAACTGGAATGAGAGAGTTCTCATCTGGTGGGGGCCACCTTTTCCCAAGGAAGATCCCTGGACAACTTACACAAATCCTTACCCTAAACCACAACCATTCCCAGCCCTGTGACCTGTTTTTCTGCCTTCATTGCCTACCTCACCACTAATCACCACTGCCTGCGAAATCTTATATTCATCACACATTTGAATTCTACCTAAAAATTTGCCTTTCATATAAATGACTACAACCACAGCTTAGGAACTTGCTATTAATCAGCCCTCATCAAAATGAAGTGGACAACCTCTACATCCTCCATGCCTGCAGACAAAAGAATTGTCCAGTGGGCATGCCACTTCTAGATTTTCCCATCACCCTCCAGTGCCTGCAATATAACTACTAAGCGCCCTGTACTTATAAGTAATGCCTCAGTGATCTGCAGCCAGTTTATGGTTTACAACTACTCCTGGCCAAATTTTATCTCTACCTCTTAAATTAAGAGCAGGTCCAACATGTTCAAGAAAGTCACCATTGTATCTCAGGCCAAGAAGTGAAACTCACCCAAAAGGACACTCTGTTTCTCCACATAACACCAGACCAGAAAGTTTCAGATTAACAACTACCACTCACTTTCAAGAGTACAAATCTGGGGGGCCGGAGGGTTAGCTCAGTGGTTCCGGAGCCTGCCTCGCAAGCACAAGGTCCTAAGTTCGATCCCCGGTAACCACATACAATGCTGGGTGTGGAGACACGCCCACCAACAATCAACACCGCACACCACAATGCCGGACGTGGTGGCTCACGCCTGTAATCCCAGCACTCGGGAGGCAGAGACAGGAGGATTGCTGAGTTCGCGGTGGCTTGCCTGGGCACCATAGTGAGCTCAGGGCCAGCCTGAACTACAAAGCGAGACCCTGTCTCAAAAAGCAAAAAAAAAAAAAAAAAAAAAAAAGAGTACAAATCTGAAAATGTGACAAGCTCATCCTTGTAACACTATGCATTTCTGCTGCTTTTATTCCCACAGACCTTTGTAACACCATCACTGATAACGTATTGGGAGAGGGAGCCACAAAAGATGACTTTAGCGTGAACCACTGGGGAACACTATTGCCCATGAGCAGACTTACTGAACAAATGAAATGGGAGACTGATTTCATGAAGGCACACCACAGATGAACTTAGGTGAGATATTTAACCTTCCTCTTTTATCTTTTCAGAAAGGAATAGTCAGAGAGCAAGAGAAAACAGGAGAGTGTTAAGATTCTATAAAGTCAGGCCAGAGATTTAGCTCAGTGGTTCCAGCGCCTGCCTAGCAAGCTCAAGGTCCCTGGTTTGATCCCCGGTGACCACATACAATAATACCGGGCATAGTGACTAACACCCACCAGCAGTCAGTACCACACACCGCAAGGCTGAGTGTGGTGGCTCACGTTTGTAATCCCAGAATTTGGGAGGCAGAAGCAGGAGGACTGCTGAGTTCCAGGCTTGCCTGAGTTACATAGTGAACTCAGGGCAGCCTGAACTACAAAGCGAGACCCTGTCTCAAAAAAAAAAATTTATAAAGTCAAATATATACCTACCATATGACCCAGTGATGCGACTTATAGGTATTTACCTGTAGAAATAAAATGTACATTTATTCCAAAATCTGTATATATTTATAGAAGCTCAAAAGAATCCTAATACTCACTCTGGATGAACAGATAAACTAACTTTGGTATGGCCACACAAGAAAATACTATTAGTGATGAAATGTGATGAACTACTGATACACACAATGTCATGGATAATCTAAAATGAGTAAAAGAAGCCGAACTCCGAAGGCTATGTATTGCATGATTCCACTTATAATCTAGGTAAGGCAAAACTATGGGGATAGAAAATAGATCAGTGGTCTTCAGCAGCTTGAAGAAAAAGAGTTGATTACAAAGGGCACAGGGAACTTTTAGAATATGAAAATATTCTATATTTTGATTGTAATGATACCTGTACAATTGTATATGTTGGTCAAAATTTATAGAATTGTTCTTCTAAAAGGAGTGAAATTTACTGAATGTAAATCGTACCTTAATAAACCTGATTTTAAAAAGTACTCTGCTTTAAAAAATTTTGTTAAAGTGTTATCCAATTACAGACATTTTAGAAAAATATACCAGTTTGTTTGGTTACTGTTGAAACCCAGTATCAGATCAAGGGAAGTGCTCCAACCGCTCACCTATCATTTCTAGAAAGAGATTCTGCCTTTCAGGAAGGACGGTGTGCCCTGAGGCATCATGATGAGCGATAATTTTTGTTTGTTTGTTTGTTTGTTTTTTGAGACAGGGTCTCGCTTTGTAGTTCAGGCTGGCCCTAATTCACTATGTAGCCCAGGCAAGCCTCGAACTCAGCAGTCCTCCTGCCTCTGCCTCCAGAGTGCCAGCATTACAGACATGAGCCACCATGCCCAGCATTGTGGTATGTGGTACTGGGGATCAAATTTAGGACTTTGCTCTTGCCGGGCAGATGCCAGAACCACTGAGCTAAATCCTCAGCCCGATGAGTGATAAATTTTGTCTGCCTATTATTCAATTTTACAAATGGGACTCTGCATCCAGGGGGAAATGGAAGAAACTGTTCTGTTGTTCAGCCAATAATACCCAGAAGTATCCAACCATTCCACTCTCACAAATTTTCAACTGGAAAAGCAAGAGTAAAGGATCCTCAGTGTATAATTATTTTTCAAGATGATGGAATTGTGGGAAAGTTACAGATACCTGGATTTTCCCATTCAATTCTGGGTATAGGTCTAATTTATTAAAAATTATTCATCTGAATACCGGGCATAGTGGTTCCCACCTATAATCCCACCTGTCTCTGCCTCCCTTGGGAGGCAGAGACAGGAGGATTGCTGAGTTCCAGGTTTGCCTGGGCTACATAATGAGCTCAGAGCCAGCCTGAACTACAAAGAAAGACCCTGTCTATTAAAAAAAAATTATTCACCTGTAGGCATTATGAGATAGGAAAATTTTCAAAAGTAATTTCAATTCTACAATGAACACCTAAAAAGACTGAGAACCCATGTTCTGGTGGAAGTTCTGAAGTTCAAACTTTGCACGCCCACTTGAAGACTGAACTAACCTTAAAGTGTGTATGCCTTAGCAACATAAAGCATTTAAAAATTTTTTTCACATAATAGAATAGTCAGTCCTCATAATAGAGTGTAGAGAAATAAAAATTTGCCACAAAGTAATTAATTTTGATGGAGGAGTTGGCTAGATGGTAAAATTTAGCAAAGAGGTCATGTATTCATACATGAGTTCAAATGTAAGGATTATGACTACCTCATATTCCAACGTTTTCCTCATAATGTCATTGCTGCTGGTATTATAGAAGACATGGGAACAGTAGCCCAAAAATCATTACCTTGGGTACCAAGCTATTCCAAAGGTTCATTCATAAACACTCATGTGTAATTGACTCAGAAAACAAGTGGAAATCGGTGAAGGACTGTGCCCGATTATTTGAGTTTCAGTCTGAGGTTTCTATTTGTCCATAAAGTCCTCAGCACTAGATGTAGCCTAAGACCATCATGGAGTGGAGAAATTCTTGGAGAAGCCTCCATTATAGTGGCAGCCACACATATCTAATATCTCCAATCCTGTGGCTATTGCAGAAAGCATGAAACAGGCCCAAAGGTTGAATAACCTGAGGCTATGATGTTTTAGGGCTAAAATTCAACTTTAGATTGCCTGAGGAAACAAAAACTGTACATACCAAGACCCAACTGACAATTCACGGGGGTTTTAATATAGCGAGAGCCCAAAAGTGCGAGTTGGAGATTTAAAAAAAAAAAAAAAGTTTGCCAAAGAGTTACAACAGTTTTAATCCAGGGTTTAAACTTTTTCTTCAGTTAACTTAATGATAGAGTTCAAGGTCCAAGTTAGAACTCTACTCAGGACAAGAAGTTCCTAAAGTGATCAAGAACTGGTCGTGGCATCCTGACAAGTGCCAATCATATGCCTAATCTTTTGTGAGGAGTGGCAGGATAAGGAATCCCTTTTTATTAACGTGGAAGCTGGTACTGGGTATATACAGGTAGAACGAAAGGATCACAATTTATCCATGTACTGTACTTAAAGTGACAGGGGCAGAAGGCCTCAGTCTTAACTCCAGGGATCAAAACCAAAGACAGACGAAATGCTTTTTCTTAGAATGCCACCTGTGGTGGCCATAAAACTATTGGAATTTCACTCTTGCAGGAATGACTAATACCTAACTTGGCCCCCCAACATGTCTGTGCTAAGTCTATGCTTCTTCCCAGGGTACTAAGCACTCATGACTGAGTGTGGTACAAACACTAGTGCTGACCTAGTCTTGAGACACAAACTCCTTATAACCAATCTGCCTGGTTTAAACTTTCTTTGAACTTCATTGCAGCCTAGGACTCCTTCTAGCCAGTCCTTCTTTCCTCCTATCTTTTCATGGATGTCTGACTTGGATTGTAATCTGAAGGTTCTTGCTGCCTACTTGTTTCTTCCTCTTTATCACCCACAGATATTTCCCTCAATCAATTTCACGCACATCTTATTCCTGTCTTGGCATTTGCTTCCTGTAGGCTCTGAATGGACTTGCTTCCTGTAGGCTCTAAATTATACTATTGATGGAGTCTTAAAAGACAAATAACCTGGCATTTGGGGATTAGATCACTTACCACCTAGTGGGCAGAGGATTCCATCCTGAGATATAGATGGGAACAAATAATCTTTTCCACAAGGAAATAACCCAAATGCTAAAGATTTCACCAATTACAATATGGAAAAATATCTGGTAGAGGGAGACACCTTCTTATATACAATGACTCTGGCATTTGAGATAAGCTGGCAAAGTTGGCTGATTACTACTAATTTGTATTAATACCATATAAAAGGATAATGAGAGTGAAGGCTACTAAATAAGTAATTAATGGCTAAGCATAAGATCCAGAGGACTCTGTTGCTCTCTTACAGAGTCCTTTTTCTTCTTCAGCTTTTTGAAGGTGCCCACATCAGAGGAGCAGACTGAAGGCTTAATAAAGACCAGAGTTCTCAAGATAGTTAAATGCTCCTCCCAGGCAAGCCTGGCCCTATAGTGTCATATCCCTGCTTTGAAAATGCTGGGATCTGAAAAATAGAATGGAAACCTGGATGGACACTCCTGAGATGATGACTTTAGATTCCCCTGAACTCTCACGAATTGGAGAAATAGTCCATCCTTCCAGAGTAAGAGCATTTCCCTTAGGCTGGAAGATGCCAGTGAGTCATTTTCCTCAAAAAAACCAAATGATTCTTCCTTCAAGAGCTGTTCTAATCTTATCTCATGGCTGCAAGGCTAATAACTTAGGCTAAATTCCAGTAGAGTCCTGGAAATATGGCAGGCCAGATAAGGATGGAAAGAGATTATAGACTGAAGGAACGATAAGAGTCACTTGCACCTAGAAACCTGAACAGGGTTCGTTTCCCTAGCCTTCGAGGTGCTCGATCAAGGCAACTAGAACATAAGATTAAATAAGCCAAGATTCATTGACGTGAAGGTACTTTCTTGGGAAGTGGCTTTAACCCTTTGGCGAGCACCCCAGGGGTGGGGCAAACCGCAGCTAGTGTGGCTCTTATTAGCCCACAGGAGGGAAAGGCCTGTGCTATGTGAAGCACCAATATCTGAGTTGCCTGGGGGAGGGTCCAGAGGAAGAATAAAGTCACCAAGTGGATTGTGCATGTTAGAATGGATATACCGCATGAGGTCAGTAGTTCCCCAGTGATATTTCATGGGGATCCCAGTAAATTCACTGTTCCCAAAAGCCATCAGGAAAATACTGGTGAAAAGGCCACCACCATTACAAAGTTCAATGGCAGTTCTCACTTGCAAGCTAAGATGAAGGGTACAGGAACTTTGTTCATTAAGTAAGGTCTGTGCAGGTTAATCTTGATTGTCAATTTGACTGGATTGAGAGCCTCCTGGAGTGGTGACTGAATTACAAAGTCACTAATCTTCACGAATCTCATCAATGGTTTTATATGTTGATAAGGTCATAGCTGAGTGGGCTATTAAGAGGGGAAGCTGGTAGCACACATCTGTAATCCCTCACTCAGGAGGCTGAGGGAGGAGGATTTCTGCAATTTGAGACCAGCCTGGACTCCATCATGAGTTGAAGGCCATCCTGAACCACCTAGCGAGACCCTGTTTCGATAGATAGATAGATAGATAGATAGATAGATAGATAGATAGATAGATAGATAGATAGATAGATAGATAGATAGATGGATGGATGGATGGACGGACAGACAGACAGAGACAGACAGATAGACAGACAGATGATAGATACATAGATAGATAGATAGATAGATAGATAGATAGATAGATAGATAGATAGATAGATAGATAGATAGATAGATAAAGAGGTGGCTCCTACTTGGAAGATGTGGGCCGTGGGAGTGTGACCTGGTCCCTTCCTCTGGGGCTCTTCCACTGCTGCTTCCCAGATGCCATTAATTTAGCAGCTTTCCTCCGTCATGCCCTATAACCATGAAGTTTCTACCTTCAAGCCAGCTGACCATGGATGAAACTACGAGCCAAGATAAACTTCTCTTCCTTTAAGCTTTGAGGGTTGAGTGTTTGTTCCAGAAACAGAAAAGCTAACATATACAATGTCCATGAGGATCATGGGACTTTGAAGTCATCAAATACAGACAGTGGCAATTAAGTGTCAGAAGGTAGGATGCTGAAACCATCATAATGACTGGCAAAGTCAGAAAGGGAACCAAGAGGGCTTGCCACACAGGGAGCTGTGGAGATGGTTAATAGAACATAGTGCCTAGGAGGCAAAATACATGACTGTTAGCAGAGGTACTGCTTAAATCTATAACCAGAAAAAGCCAAGAGCAGGAGAGGAGGCTGAGATTGATTGTCTTAATAAAAAATGTGATCATAAAAGGGTGACACAAGGGAGAGAGATCGTTGTGCTGATGAAACATTCTGGGATCATCATTGTGGTGGTGATGATACAAATCTGTATTTGTGATGAAATGTCACATAACTACCCACAAACACACAAAATAATTGAGTGCATGCAGCAGTCTGGTAAACTCTAAGCAAGCTCAGTGGTCTAGTTCATTATATCATGCCATCCGATTTCCTGGTTTGGACAATATCGTATAGGCACAAGATATGTCAGTGTTAGGGGAAGCTGAAAATAGGTGCCTGGGACCTCTGTACTATTTATACAACTTTTTGGTATTTTTAAATACCAAAGGTATTTTTAAAGTTAAAATCTCAGAGCCATATTGACAAAAAGAATAATAGCAACCCTCAGGCACAGTGTTTAGTGTTGTTATAATTTATTATGAAGCAATAGTTACCTAAAACAAAGAGCATTTATTGAAATTCCACATTTTTATCCAGAACAACTTAGTGTGTTCTATGTCCATAGCAAAGAAGACATCCATAAGTAGCTGAAACTTTGTTGCACTTTGTTATTGAGATATGTTCAACAGGATTGCTCTCCGCAGCCAAGTAAGAAAGTCCCATGTCAAAACTTGAAGCATGGGAATAATTCGGGAAAAGCTCCCGTGGATGACAGCGGGTCATTCTTGTGCTGGGTGTGGCAGCTCTCAGTGTAATCTCAGCACTTGGGAGGCTGAGGCACAAGGACCACAGAAAGTTGGAGGCCAGCCTGAGTGATGTAGTGGAGCCAGCCTGAATTATAAACAAAAATACCAATGACTATAAGAATTTTTTAAAAATAATAATATATCACCCTAAAGAAATGCTGTATCACCGATTATCTTGTTGGCGTAAGGAACAACGTTATTGTGGGAAAACAAGGAAAATTCCAACTCTGAGCTGAAAAGTGATTCCAAAAAGTCCCTTTCTAGATATGAATAAATTTTGGAAATCTTTAAACAATTTACACTGCTTATTTTTATGTACCCACCAAGTGATATATGGAAAGATAACATATCTATATAAGCCTGGCAGAATTTAATACATAGAAATAAAAATTACAAGTGCTGAGAGGACATTGTGACATGGTGTAATGGGCAGAATTTTTACTCCCTCAATGCATTGACACATAAAATAATGGTACATCTCACCCTTCATGGCATGTTAGATTGGATGAAATGTCTGGGGAAAGCCCCTGGCTAGATCAGTGAATATCTTTGCATCTTACAGCCCATTTCTAAACCACAGCTCTCACCTCTGCCCTTTGAGGATACACTCATGCCTACCCACATCTCATCCGCTTCTGGAATGAGGTAGCCTCAAGCCAGACAACCTTCAGTTTATCACACTGGAGTCCTGACTTCTGCTCCCAGCATGAAGCACTAGCTTTTCTCAGCCTGCTCTGACTCAAACCAGGGACTTTATCTTTTTCCATCAATGCCCTGCCTAGTCCCTCCATTCTATACTTGGAAGACACTCACAAGTGAAACAGGACCTACAAGTCATTTCAAGTAGCCACTAAAGGAGACAAAAGCTGACTCTGACCACCATCATCATCCAGGTCGGTGGGCTTTTTTTTTCTCCAGGTCAACATGATCTGGCCCTGCCATGAGCTCTGTAAGAAGTTTCTGACTTAATGCAGGGAGACAGAGCGGTACTAAAGAAGAGGTAAGGGCAGGCCCAGCAGTGGTTGAGAACTATTGGATTCTGTCTTGGGTCTTGGTGTAGGCAGAGGGTCTTTCAAGATGGGAAGAGCAGACACAGAAGCCTTAGACTTGGCAAAGTCATCTCATACTAGGAAAAGCAGAAGTGAAGGCTCTGATCTCTGTATGGACTATTTCAGTTTTAAGTGCTAAAAAAATGAGTGTGATGTGTATATACAATGTACCAATAAGGATAAAAGTTTTTAAAAAATATCTCCTGGCCTGTTCAGCAGCTACCTACTTGTGTGACAGCCTTATCTGGAGTAAAATACGCAGGAATTTGGAAAAGAAAAACATTCAGGGTGTGGCACTTGAGCAAATTATGGACTTTTAAATTGGTGTAAAGTGAAATGTTTCTAATCAATAATTTATTATTTTTTCAGTAAATTGGTTTGGGGTTCAATTTTTAATCATTTAGAGTCAAGTAGACTGTCTCAGGTTTGGTGAGTTATTTCCTTGTGGTTCTTTTGGTATGTTTGTTTTAATCTTAATTTCATTTTAAGGTAAGTAATTTTACTCCATCTGTTTGCTTTTCAAAGTTTTGATAAACCTTTCTAAGTGCAGATGGGCTGAAAACAAATAACTTCCAACAGCAGTTTCTACTTTTAGTACCTATTTTATCTTGCAGTCCTATTTATTGTTTTTGAATTTTTTTAAATTTTATTTAAATATTTCAAAGGTCTTGCACTGTTGTTTCTTTCTTATTCAATAAACTTTCACTCGCACAAGTTTTATCAGTCTCTGACATTATTTGATACCAGATGCTTTTTATACATCACCAAAATCACTTTAAAAATTTAATATCACAAAATAGCTATTTTATGCACATATATCTAAATATAAGAATGAACACATCAACACTTTATGAAAAGGCCAAAAGAAAAAGAAAAAGAAAAAAGAGAAACTTTTCCTCAAGTGTTCCTTCTTCTTGATCCTATACTTCTAACTCATGCTTAGAGAACACAAAAAACTAGACTACATACTTCATCTTCTCATCTTCTTTTTGAGATTTGGCTCTTTGACACTGAGAGGCATACACCTTCTTTTTCTTGGCGCTCTGAAG
Organism: Thryonomys swinderianus; assembly: GCA_004025085.1. Classification (NCBI taxonomy): domain Eukaryota; kingdom Metazoa; phylum Chordata; class Mammalia; order Rodentia; family Thryonomyidae; genus Thryonomys; species Thryonomys swinderianus. The sequence continues at coordinate 37,745 of PVIC010005420.1, forward strand.
ATACATTTTCTGACTCATTTTCAGATTTAGCAGTGTTACTTGAAACAAAACTGGTATTTGTCAAGTCTTGTAGTGTTTTGTTACCTATTCCTGACTTTGTGCTCTCTGGTCTACATTAATTCCCACCTCTTACATCTTCTCATGCCCATCACCACCTACGTGAAGTACGGATGAGCTCTCAGAGGCAAAATGTTTTTTACTATCAGGTTTTTACTAGAGGAAATACTCAGAGGTGTTGAGCCCTCATGACCCACACGCTTTTTGTCAAGCTTCAGGATGTGAATGTTTCTAGATTTTCCATTTGGACATTTGATTAAATTTTTAACCCCATGTGGCACTTTCTAAGCTTTTAAAGAATTGTATATTTGTTGCCAGGCATGGTGGCTCACGCCTGTAATCCCAGCACTCCCAGGAGGCAGAGGCAGGAGGATTGCTGAGTTCAAGACTTGCCTGGGCTACATAGTGAGCTCAGGGCCAGCCTGAACTACAAAGCAAGACCCTGTCTCAAAAAAAAAAAAGTACATTTGCACATCTTTCAGAATTTGAGGAATAATTTATTTTTATATTTTGAGTCAGATTTATGTAAGTCAATTATTTCTTGCTTTGGCAGTATTTTCATGGAATTTTGAGTTGAAAATCGGTTTATTTTTTAAAATTTTATTAGTACATGCTTGCAGTACATAATGATTACATTCAGCCGGGCATGGGGGCTCATGCCTGTAATCCCAGCACTCAGGAGGCGGAGGCAAGAAGATTGCCGTGGGCTACATAGTGAGTTCAGGGTCAGCCTGAACTACAAAGCAAGACTGTCTCAAAAAACTAAAAAAACAGCCAGGGATTTAGCTCAAGGGGTACCGTGCCTACCTTGGAAGCAGAAGGACCTGAGTTTGATCCCCCGTACTGCAAAGACAACAGCAAAAAAAAAACTAAAAAAAAAAAACAACCCCACATAATGATTACATTTAAGTAGAATTAGCACATGTAAATGACCCATCTTTTTTTTTTTTTTTTCCCTCGGAACCAGGGATCGAACTCCGGCCCTTATGCTTCCAAGGTAGGCGCGGTACCACTTGAGCTAAATCCCCAGCCCAATATGGCCCATCCTAATTCTCTTTTCAACCCTTCCCATTGGCAAAAGATCTCCCTGGTAAATTAATTTTAAATGCTTTTCTTCAATCACCAATTTTTTTATATTTTTGTTTTTATTGTAGTAAGAACACTTAAAATTTGCTTTCTTAATTTTTAAGAGCCCAATACACTATTTCTAATTATAGGCACAATGCGATACAGAAGATGTCTAAAATTACTTATTTTGCATAACTAACACAACCACTGAAAAACAACCTCTCCATTCCAGTTTCTGCCTCTGTAAGTTTGACTGTTTTAAATTCCATATATATGTAGAATCATGCACCATTTGTCTTCTTAGAACATAATGTCCTCAAGTTTTATCCATGTCGTCACACATAGCAGGAGTTCCTCCTTTTTGAAAGCTAAGTAATATTCAATTGTACTTATATACCACATTTTCTCTATCCATTTGCCATCCATAGGCATTTAGTTCCACATCTTGGCTATTGTTAATAGTACTGCAATAGATGTGGGGATGAAGATAATTTCTGAAATAATGACATCTGTTCTTTTGGATTCTTTGGATTCGCCCCCAGAAATAAGATTCCTGAATCATATGATACTTGCATATTTAAGTTTTTGAGGAATCTCCATACTATTTTCCATGGAGGCTACACCATTTAGCTTTTTCTCTGTTAGTGTACAAGAGTTACACTTTTGATGCCTCCTTACCAACTCTTATCTCTTCTCTCTTTGATAACAGCTACCACATAGGTGTCCTCTCATTCTGGCTTTGGTTTGCATTTCCTTGATGATTAAGCACTTTATCATATACTTGTTCGCTATTTGTATATCTCCTTTGGAGAAGTGTCTACTCAAATCTTTTGCCCATTTTTAATCAGGTTCTTAGTTTTCTGTTTATTTGTTTTGCTATTGAGTTGTGAGTTTCTTATATATTTTAAATATTAAACCCTTATTAGTCCCTTTTAGATATATGGTTTGTTAATATTTTTTTTTTCCTGTTTCAGATGTCATCTTCCCAGTCTGTTCATTGTTTTCTTTGCTATGTGAAAACTTCACCTTTGGTAACTTTTATGTGTCCAACTTCCATGTTACAACAATTAGGAGTGGAACTATTCATATTACATAAATAGATTTTGGGACACTTTTATCATCAACCAGTACAGGCTATTCTTTATTTTATTTTTTGTTTACCTCAAATCCCTGGACTCATTCCTCTCTCCACCACAAGCATCTTAATTGTATTCGAAATGTGCCCCAGATATGTTTGTATCTTTAAAAAAAATACATGATGTTCCTTGATGTTGCAACTTTGTAATGCACCTTTTCTCAACATTCACTTTTCACATTTGAGTTTCTTTCTCAGATAGTAACATTCAGTTTACAGATTTAGCTTAGTTACATTTTTTATTATCTCTATCACATTAATGTAGGTCTTACTCAGCATATTTCTTAGTCCAATGACATTATATTGTTATCATATGTCTTGCTTTTTTTTTTTTTTTTTGAGACAGGGTCTCGCTTTGTAGTTCAGACTGGCTCTGAGCTCACTATGTAGCCCAGGCAAGCCTCGAACTCAGCAATCCTCCTGTCTCTGCCTCCCGAGTGCTGGGATGACAGGCGTGAGCCACCACGCTCGGCACTGTGGTATTTGGTATTGATTAATGGTGGGCGTGAGTCTTCATGCCCAGCACTGTATGTGGTTACCGGGGATCGAACTCAGGACCTTGCGCTTGCGAGGCAGGCGCTGGAACCACTGAGCTAACCTTCCGGCCCCATATGTCTTGCTTTTGAAATTGAATTTTTTTACCTAATTGGACCTGTTTCGCATAACAAATGACCCTTTTCAGAGTGTCAGAGTCGGGAATGAGGGCCTTTTTGTGGACAGGGAATGACCGGTAGTAGCCTCTGCAATTGGCTTGCTAAATATCTTTTCTAGTCCCTCTGTAGCATGCCTTCCATTATGACAGCAACTGGAAAGCTAAAAACTCTAATACTTCTTTGAAATAGGAGGATAGATGTTACTTATGTCCTGCTAGTCAGGCACACTCACGTAAGAATTACTTTTTGAAATCTAGTCAAGATAGGACAATAGGAGAGGCTTCCACTTTGCTGCTGTGGATCTAGCCGGCGTAGGGTAGTTCTAGAACAACAAATATGACCACAGTTTCTGTCTCTTAGCACCACAGCTAAGGCAGTGTGCTCCTAAGAGACATCAACTATGGTGTCATATTCCTAATAGGATTTGGGTTTAAGTAGGTTGATACTGAACATAGCTCTTAAGAAAGAAGCTTCCTGATTCCCTAGCTTCTTGACTGTGGCAGGAATAGGTAGCAGTCTTTCTGGTGTGACAGTTCCGTTTTTGCTCTAGTAGTTATTCCCAAACATAGATGTTGCTCTTTCAGCATTTCCTGTATTTTGTATCATATTCCCTATATTATGAAATTCATATCCTGTTAAAATAGCTAGAGTGATTTCTGTTAAGTGCAGCAGAACTTTGATACTTGTACCTGATTTTGATGAGATATACTCATCCAAATAAAGTTTCTTCTTATAAGAGCATGTTCTACTAGGGACACAACAACTAGTGCCCTTTCAGACAACTACACCTAACAAATTGTTTTTATTTTAAGAGGCCTCCATTAATTCCTACAAGTACAGAGCCTCTTTTCCTGACTCACAAGTCCTAGACTTGACACCTCAGAAGTCTGTCAGATATTGATGAAGGAACTCTTTTCCCTGGGCAATTAGAAACTCTTACCCTCAATAGAATTTGATTTAATTATTCTCACAGCATTTCCCTTCTCAGAATAAGCTTAAACAGAGAAATATCTCTGTTTTTTATAGAAGTATCTCTATATTTCTAACAGAGAAATATCTCGGTTTTTTTTGTTTTGTTTTGTTTTGTTTTTTTTTGCCTAAAATGCTGACAGCTGAGGCTAAATCCAAAATAAGAAGAAATAGGAGAGAAGAACTGGACCTGCAAATCACCTTTAGCAGGCCATTTAAAGAAAAAAAAAAGAGCTATAAACTTCAAAGGAACCAGGTTTGAAAGCTGGTCAAGGAGATTCTCCCATCTCACTGGGGCCACCAAACTCAGAGAAAGTCAGCTTGCTGAGCCCCGTAAGAGTGATCAACATAGCCTGCTCATCAGCCCTTCTTCCTGCTCACCTTTTATCCATGCCCCATACCGTCCCCATGGGATATTGTCCCATCATTCAGAGAATACAAAAGAAATAGTCCTAGGCTGAAGACCGGTGAGTTGGGAGGGCCTTGGGCAGCACAAAGGCAAGTACTCAGGGGTGGTAGCCACGCAGATGAGGCACAATTCTACATGTGGAGTGCTGCCAAGCTCAGTCTTACCCAGCCTTTCTCTACCTCTGTATTCATATCGTTGCCGACTGCCTTGTTATTTACTTTCCTCTATTTTCTAACCTTTCCCTTGTCTGGGGTGATACTGTTATTTAACCCCCACTCTTGACTTTCCTACCTTTTTGTTGTATTTCCTAGGCTGCCGCTAACTACCTGTTAGCATTGTACCTTTTCCAACCCGTAGATCCCTAAGCAACACCCTTTGGGCCCCAGCTTTGGGCCATCTGGTCTGAGTTTTTTCCTAGAGGGCAACCCAGATGGGACCTGACCCAGCTCCAAATAAGGGCTCGGTGAAGAATACCCTCCACTCTCACCCTGGATGTTATTTTGTATGATTCTAAAATGTGCTTCAAAGTTAGAGGGTTTGGAAAGGCTGAGTGTATCCTAAGGTCATGGCTTGTATAAGACACTGATGATTGGAAAAATTCCCAACACATCTCTATGTTGACTGAGGTAATGCAGTAGCTGCTATAACAGATAAACAGACCATTTTAATGACTTATTTCAATATAAATTTAACCCAGCTCAATAAAACCAATGGTGATATTCTTGCCTCATGGTGACCTCCTCCTGTCTTGTGACCCGACTTTTCTCTAGATCATCATTGTTCTTTTCCACTTAACTGTTGGGTGCAGAAAGAGACCATGGGGAAGACACAACCCCTTGTGTGACCAGTAGTAACTCTCTTATTCCACTAGGAAGTACTAATCCCCTGCATGGAGTGAAAGGAGGAGGCACTGAGAACTTTGCTTCGTGGTTAACAGTCCTCATGCAACCGTTCCACGCCACGGAGACGGAGTGTGACTCTTGGGTGGCCACCAAGCCATCTCACCCTCACGCTCCTCGTTCCCTCTTTAAAAATCAGTTTGCAGCTGGGCGTGGTGGCTCATGCCTGTGATTCCAGCACTTGGGAGGCAGAGGCAGGAGGACTGCTGAGTTCGGGGTTTACCTGGGCTACACAGTGAGCTCAGGGCCAGCCTGAACTACAAAGTGAGACCCTGTCTCAAAAAAAAAAAAAATCAGTTTGCAAATAAATCAAAGCTAGAGATAAAATTTGCCCTTGCCTCACTACTGTTTTTTTTTTTTTCATGCAAAGATGGCCCTTCATTCACACAGAAGTGTGTATGAGCCACATGTTAGCGCTTCTGCCCCACAGGCTGCTCTTCTCCACAACTAAATCTTGAAACAAAATTTTGTTCACGCTTACTATAGAAAGTCCAGACTCATCCTATAACAAGGACTATAGAATTTTCTTTTCTTTTCTTTTCTTTTTTTTTTAGGGAGAGATATGTGAGAAGGCTTGACCCACAGAGTTTATCCGCAAAGTCCACATTAAACATTAGTTTTTTCTCCTGAATCTCTTTTTCCAGTCTCCAGGGATTATATAGCCTTCCTTTCCAACACCTGCACCCAAAACAGTCTTCATTTATTCCCTTTGGCTCTCCTCAGGGATCTTAGGCAGTTCCTCTTCTTGCTCTTCCAGGGACATTTAAAGCTCTTCTAGTTTCTATCTCCAAACTTGCACAGTCCGTCCACCACTGGAAACTCCCCTCAAGGCTGTGACCGATCTTGAATTATGTTGAGGTTGATGCCTCTGTACCTAACCGTATCCTCCCCATACACAAAAAATACTTCTGTCAACAGGGTCTTTCCTCCTTCAAAAGGTATAAGATAGTATATCTAATTTTCTCCTTTGATACATGTACAACATAAACATTCTGCCATTTTTCATCTAATTTTTAAGGGAGATATTGTTTTGGAAGCTGTGGGGAGCAGACCCTGCTGGAGGAGACTTTTCAGGCCTAGAGATCTGCACTGGGTGCGGCACCAACTAGCAGTTGCGAGATCTGCACTATGCCAAACAGTGCTGCCCAGCTCCCAAGATGCTCTGCGACCTCTGGATCCCTGCATTGGGATGCCTGACTGGGAAGGTAAATGACCTCTGACTTGGACCCCTGACCTCTGTTCCTCAAGTTGGCAACATGTTGTTTTCCTTCCTGTTCCTGTGTAGGTTCGGACTAAATTTGAATAGAGTTAATTAAGTGTGTGCTAGTTGACATCCTTCTCCTGTTTGTGTGCTGACTTCCTGGGTGCTTTGTTCCTGTTTTTCTTCTCCTATAAGAAAAAATGTAACCATTTTTGAGGCCATGTTGGCCCTCTGAAAAAGTATAAATACAACCTGCTCAATAAACGGGTGCCTGCTCAGTATTGACTGAGAGGTCCTCCTGAGCCCATTTTTCTGTCTTCTTCTCTTTTCTTAATCCGCGCCCCTCAACTTCACGACCCCGCTGTTTTGTCCGGCTGGCTCTGGCAGGAAGCACAGAATCTGGACAGGCCTTCAAGTAGCCCTTGTCAGATAGAGAAGAAATAGAAATTATGGACCAAGTGCTCTGTAAAGCACACACAACATACTTCTACTGAAAGCTGGTCAGAGTGTCCAGTGTTGTGAGTGAGCACCCCCACCTGACGGATAAAGCCTATTAATCCCCAGGGGAATTCATGACATCCCAAAGCACAACCCCTACCCAGCCATTGCCCAGAGTGGACATCTGTTGAGAGTTTCTGTTTTCAGCATCCCTACTTGTCTCTTTGGTCACAATGTCCCTGTTCTCTTTCCTGGACCTGGTAATTGTGTGTGTGTGTGTGTGTGTGTGTGTGTGTGTGTGTGTGTGTGTGTGTACACATGTGTATGTATGTATGTATGCCTTTCTATTTTACTCTACAGATTTGCAGAAGGCCCACTCATACTACATATAAAGGAAAATGGTCCACAACCATACAAATTAAAACCAAACTGACTGCTTTATCAGTATTTTATGACAGAATGGGAAAATGGATGGTTCTTCCATCTTCTATCGCTCTTTTTAGCCAGGTTATAGCTACTGAGCACCTACTCTGTGCAAGTGATTTAAATGGGTTTTCTCCTCCAAGCCTCGCAACCATTCTAAAAGCTGGGTTGAATTACCCCTATTTATATGTGAGGAAACTGAGACTCACGTTTCTTTTTCTTTTTAATTGAATTCTTTATTGGTACATTTTATATGCACCTCACAATCACACTCAACATTAGGAAATTTGTACCAGTATATGACACAAGTTTAATTCTCATTTTACTCATTGAAAGGTTAAAGGACACGTCAAGCCAGACTTTGAGCCAGAATTTGAACCCAGGTCTGCCCAACTCTGAGCCCGCATTCTAATCACTTCACTGCTCTGCTCTCAGCACATCTACCAGGCACTATGGGAATAAACAGTGATGTGTGGGAAGACAGAAAGTGCTTGGGGACTGTCGTCCTCCTTTGCCCAGCCTCAGTCTCATTATACTTCAGACAGCATGTGGTGAGAGTGCTGAGGAAAAAGCACCAGCTGATGCGTGGGATTGCCAAGCAACAGCTTATAAAACGAATTCAAACCATGGCAACCAAACACTGTGGACCCAGCAATAGCCTCATTTCATTTACAAGAGTATGAGAAGGCCTTTGTCAACAACTGATGAGATAAATGAGAAGACTACTGGCTACACAAGTACAAGGAATTATCATCATCATCATCATCATCATCATCATCATCATCGTCATCATTTTAAAGCCCACAGTACCAAATAAAATGAAATACCAAATGGAAAAGATTCCTTGAAAAAATACACAGTTAAACACATCATTATGCCACATGTAAACTGTACCCACATTTTGGAAAATGTGCATCTCTGATGTCCCAAATCTCAATTGATTGCCCTTTATTTAACAGAGCAATTCGTTTTGGGGGGGAAGGAGGGCTGACACATGTATGTACATCATTTAAAATTCAACTTATTTATAGATGACCTTCTTAACTTATCCTTCACAATAAGACTGTGTGCTGGGTATTATTTTTGTCAGTCTGCAGGCAGGGAAAACTATAGTGTAGGGATTGTAAATGAATTTTCATAGGGTTTACAGTTAATAAAGCATAGACCTAGGACTCCCTGCTACTAAAATTTCTGAAGTTTTAGATCCCTCTGAGAATCTGATCATACTACAGCTCCCCTCCTTTGAAAAACACACAAAAAGCACGTGATGCACTACAGTCTGCTTGTAATTTAATGGCACTCATCATCTTCCCTGATGTGTATCCATGAGACCCAGCTGGGGGAATAACATTCAGTTACTTTTAACCATAATACACAGCACTGTTAGGGCATTTTTATATTTTCATTAGTGGTTGAAGGAAGCCTCCCCAAACTCAGAAGGTTATTAAGCCAGAAGTCTCAGAATGTTAGTAGTTTCAGGCCGAAGGCTCTGGACACCACTGAGCTGTTAATCATTTTTATCTCGCCTCAGATTTCAAACCTGACATCCTTTGTACACAGTATCGGCCAGGCACCCTTCCCACCAAAGCAGAAGAGTCTGATGTCTCTCCAGGAACAGCTGACCTAGAGAAAGTAGCTCTGTTCCTGAGGGTGTTGGGCTATTCTGTTTACTTGTTGTGATCTGGACATTGTCGCCTTGCTGTCAGACCTTATCCAGGAATGGAGGGGGAATTGACATTCTTAAGGCTTCAATAGAGTCCGAAATGCAGATTGAAGTCCCTTGGCCTTGAAAGTCACCATTATTTATCTGCCTCTCTCTCATGTGGGATCAACATGCAGCATCTTTATCTAGTCTGGAATGGCTACAAGTCCCTTGGACAGGCCCCATGTTTTTCCATGCCTCTTAGTAAACTAGGCCCTTATCTCTTGGTATTTGAAAGGACTAAGATACAACAGTGCAAGAAGCCTTTCAGCTCTGTTTCTGGGTATACCTCTCTCAAACTCTGTTCTGTGATTTAAGAACTGATCTTGGGCTCTTTGGTTTGATTTGCATTTCTGCTGAAATAACTTTACCTTGAAGTGGGAGCCTCGGACCCACTGTGACTGCAACAGGGACCGGAGGACAAGGGCAAACCGGAGCGGGAGTGGAAAACAAACGGTTAATAATTCACAGTATTATAGTTTCTTAAGAAAGGAAAATAAGTTTGTCAAACGGCTTAAGAGGTAGCAAGACAGCTTCCTCCTCTCCTGTCTCCCCCAAACAGAAGCACCACACGAAAATGGGAGACTTTAATCTTGTTATAGCTGCCTTGGATATTCCAGCTCCTCACATGTTATCCAGCTTGATCTGAAAGCTACTGTTTCACACACACCTTATATGCACTTTCTCATTTAAATCTATAAGATAGTACGGTTATACCAGAAAGTAGATGGAGATATAAGAATCACAGAACATAAGTAATCTGTTCTTGGTACATAGCTAGGAATTTAAAATGGAATCTGTTTTCTGCCAAGCCCTCTGCTAATAATTAGCACCATGACCTAATAGCTTCCTTGATTTGGGCTCTTTTCAGGGTTAAAGGGGAAGGAAATAGTCCTGCCCAGTCCTGAAGTTAGTGTGGATGTTACACTGGAATCTGGGTTATAAGGCATCTCTGTAAGCTGGGTTCTGAGTACGGGTGCCTGTGAAGTCCAAGACTTGACAAGCATGAGGGGGCTACATGCTATTAGAAAATGTAGGGTCATCTGTCACTCGTAAAGTCACCTTCTTTTAGATATTCATAAGTGTGCAGTTACCATAAGAGCCCTGAGACTGTTACCTATAGAAAGCCATGTTTTCAAGGCTGGTCCTTAGCATCTGAAAATGTTGGCACTACTTAGTAGGCAGAATACTGGTCTCCCAAATATGTGCACATCCTAATCCCCAGAAACTAAGAATATATCGCTTTACATAGAAAAAAAAAAAGTATTTTGATGATGTGACTAGGGCCAGGGGATTTGCAATGGGGAGATTATCCTGGATTATCTGGTGGGCCCAGTCTTACCACACGGGTCCTTAAAAGTGGGAGAATCTTTTCCAGCTGTGGCTGGACAGATATGATTTGAAAAGAATTGAACTCACTGTTCTGCTTTTGAAGGTGGGAGAGGAGCATTAAGATAAGGAATGTGGTAGCCTTCCATTTATTGCCAAGAAGAAAGAGACTTCTGTGCTATAACCTCAAGGAACTGAATTGTTCCAACAGCTCAAATGAGTAAGAAGTAGATACTATCTGAGATCCTCCAAGAAGAACACAGCCCTACCAACATCTTGATTTTTATGGGTGAGACCAGTGTTATTCTTGTGACTTGCAGAACTCCAAGATAATTTACGATTGCAATACAAAGGCACTACAGCCCCTGTTACGTTGCCTAGTTGATGAGGGTGGTTTCATGTGCCTCGCTGCTCTGTACAATGCAGTCTAAGCTGAATGCCAGCTTTCTTCTAAAAATCTGAAGTTTTGGTACATGATAGGCAGGGGGTCACTAGTAACCAGCCCCCTCGTTAAGTGAGCCTCCTTAGACAAAAGAGTTGCTCACATAATGTGTATTTACATACCTGGGAAGACTGTGTAGTTGTACCCCCTCAAAGGAGAGAAAGGTCTTTTCTTTCTGTGTATAGACATCTCCAGACTGTGTATAGACATCTCTAGATCTCACATTGTGTCTTTTTTCCCTCACATTATTCCTTTTGTCCTCATTGATCTTATTGTATATTTTTTTTACTATCATAACCTTAACCATGAATACAATGATATATTGAGTTCCATGAGTCCTAACAAATTCACTGAACATGTGGGTGGTCTTTCAGCCCCGAATGACGTTCAATAGGGGTGGGCAGTGTTACAAAGTGCTACGGTAGTCCAAAGTACAGCAGCTGCTGTGATCTGAGAGCAAACTTTTACATTCTGTATCTCACTTGGTGTTAGCAACAGAGGAAAGGGGCTATGGCCTCACTGGCTTCCCTGTTGCTATGCAACAGTAGCATTTTTATAGAGTTGGAGCAGGATGCAAACAGGAAGTGCCATGTTCCACTACAGCAGAGGCACACCTGCTCCCTCTTGTGGTCTTTCAGGGGTCACAACCGCAGATGGAGATGGGACCTTTCCCCCAGTGATGAGTAGAAGCAAATGTCAGGGCCACACTGGCTGAGCCACTCACTGGATGTAGAAAAGTTCAATTCCAATAAGCCTTTGGACCCAGCAATGCCACTGTTGGAATATCTCATCTATTGCTCCTGAAAGCATGTACCGAAGGTAGAATTGTTTCTAGAAAATATCTGGTGGGACAGTAGAATCTGCTGGCACACATTTATTGTCCTGTCCCTCAGAGTGGAGACACTGGATGGGAGGGGAAATCACTCCTTTGCAGGGAGGCAGAGACCGTGTATGAAGATGTAGTTTGATATAGAGAGAGCTATTTCTCTTTTGATCTCCTTTCTTTAACAAGACAACCCCCAAACAGCAACTCTTAGACTTCTCCCAAGATTAGGGGCCAGTAAAAATTTACAACTACATAAGGAAAGTGGCCAGCTTAGCTTATTTATCCTATTGTGATCACCAAATTAGGCAGACCTAGATTCCCCGTTGTGCCCAAGCTGTACATAGAACTTGCTGCTAAGAGGGCAGGACCTACTGGTAGAAGGCCAAGGACAGAACTCTGAGACGCATGCTCAGTTCCCTCTCCCTAAAGACAGAGCACCATCACGTGACTCCTTGCCCCTCCGAATAGCCATATCCAACCTCTTCTGAAGAGCCTTTCTATTTTGGGGGAAATCCTTACAGTAAGAGTCCTGCCTCCCTAAAGAAAGCAGAGTTCAGCTGAGGAGAAGCTTGAGCCCTTCTCTCCACTAATCATATGTTCCCATTTAAACTGGGTCAAAAGAGAAAAACGAGGAGGCACATATCCACAGCTATCCCGTGGTAGCGGCAGGTTATTCTTGAAAGACACTGAGTCTTCACAGGCAACTGTAGTCCATGGCCGAGTGATACAGTTCTGAACTCATCCTCAGCAGTGCCTGTCCGCGGAGGAGGTAGGATCATACCAGTTTCTGCTGCCTAGCCCCAGTTCAGATTTTCTGACCCGCTGGAGGTTTTTTTGAGCCACCCAATAACTGTTTTTAAAATTCCTTTCCCTTTAAAAGATGGAATTGGTTTTGTTGCATGCAACTAAGATATAAAGTCTTAGTCAACATATAGTCTGGCAGATATAGAGAAACCCATAATTAAACAGGGACCAATTTGCTCTTTTTCTTTGGAGCTTTCAGGGCTCAGGACCACAATCAAAGACGTTTATCATTCAGACACTTAATTATATTGTTATTTGTTGATTTCTTTCAACCTTTTTTCAATTTTGGAAGCCCCAACTCCTCCTCGTCTCACAAGTCAGAACTCCTACACTCGCCTACAATGAGGATTGAGAACGTACAGAGTAAGACCCCGCTTATTAGAGCTGATGTCGCTTCACCGCCTGTGCTTTACCGACCACAAGGTGGCGAAAGAGATTATCACATCAACCCAGCCTGTCTTCCACTCCCTTCATGGAATCATTATCTGGAAGAGAACATTTGCTGAGCACTTACTGTGTGCCAGGCACTGGGTTTTATATTTTTTTTAAAAAAGTGTTATTAGTACATGTTTGCACTAAACAATGACTACATTCATTGTGGGGAGCTGGGGTGTGTGTGTGTGTGTGTGTGTGTGTGTGTGTGTGTGTGTGTTTGAGGAAGGGTCTCGCTTTGTAGTTCAGACTGGCCCTGAGCTCACTATGTAGCCTAGGCAAGCCTCGAACTCAGCAATCCTCCTGCCTCTGCCTCCCGAGTGTTGGGATTACAGGCGTGAGCCACCTCGCCCAGCACTGTGGTATGTCGTACCGGGGATCCAACTCTGGACCTTGCGCTTGCCAGGCTGACGCCAGAACCACTGAGCTAAATCCCTGGCCCAGTTATAAATATGTTGTATATTTATAACATATTTTGATTCCATTTTTCCCCTTCTCCTTGAATTCTGTTTTTTAAAAATGTTTTTAGCCAGTATCAGATTCATTTACTTAGTTTGTAAGTCTTTATCAAGTTGCTTATCGTAAACACAGATTAACAGCCAGACTAAAAGGCCAAAAACATGTAAAACACATACAACAATTATACTATATCAAGGTCCACTTTTCAACACATTGGCCATGCTGGATTACAGTGACTTTTTTTCTCTCTGTTTCTTCACTATTGTCTGTCCTTTTTTTTTTTGAGACAGGGTCTCACTTTGTAGTTCAGGCTGGCCCTGAGCTCACTATGTAGCCCAGGCAAGCCTCAAACTCAGCAATCCTCCTGCCTCTGCCTCCCGATTGCTGAGATTACAGGTGTGAGCCACCATGCCTGGCTTGTCCGTCCATTTTGAACTTTATTTATATACTGAGTTTCTCATGTAAGAGAAAGTATGCACTGCTGGAGCTCGTGTCCCAGGCACAGTGTTGAGGGCTAAAATGCTCTAAGTTTTTTGCTCCTCACAGTAATTCTATGGAAAGTTAAATCCATTAACCTGTATAATCACTAGGAAAGTGAAAATATAATTTTAAAATTTTAAACCCATGATAAAAAATAAGCCTATGATGTGGCTACTGTTTTACATGTGACCAAATCTGAGGGAGAGAGATAAACTTTGTATCTCCTTCAGTCACCTATCTGTGTCTAGTTTCCATCTATCAATAGTTACTTCCTCCTCAGCAGGCGTACTTCTGAAGAAAGGCCCCACCACCACTAGTTTCACCACTGAACAAGTATTTTAGCGAAGACTCATACAAACCCAGATAATAGACGCACTTGGCATGGACTTTTGGTGCAATCAAGAGATGCAAGGGGCCGGAGGGTTAGCTCAGTGGTTCCGGCGCCTGCCTTGCAAGCGCAAGGTCCTGAGTTCGATCCCCAGTGACCACATACAATGCTGGGCGTGGAGACTCACGCCCACCAGCAATCAGTACCACATACCACAGTGCCAGGCGTGGTGGCTCACGCCTGTAATCTCAGCACTCGGGAGGCAGAGGCAGGAGGATTGCTGAGTTCGAGGCTTGCCTGGGCTACATAGTGAGCTGAACTACAAAGCAAGATCCCGTCTCAAAAAAAAAAAAAAAGATGCAATAAGCATGAGATGTGTGATCCAACTGCCTGTGACAAAGTACATCCTTGCCCAGTCTAACCTTGAGCTTGCAATCTTCATGCCAGCCTCCCAAGAAACTAGGGTGACAGTGTGTGTTACTGTGCCCAGCAACTTTTTCATATGTAGGTATACACTCTAAAATAATAATAAAGGCATAGTGTAGTATAAACTAGAAACATAATCAATTATTACCTTATTGCATGTTGTGCACATATCTAGGACTGGCAGCACAGTAGGTTTGCATATACCATCATCACCACAAACTCCTGAGTAGTGCATTCTACTACAGCTCAACAGTGCCAATGACATCAGCAGGTGAGGGGAGTTTTTCAGCTCCATTACCATCTTTTTTTTTAATTGAATTCTTTATTGGTACAATTTACATACATCTCACAATCATAAATAACATTGGGGAATTTGTACCAATATAAGACACAAGTCAATTCTTTTTTTTTTTTTTTTTTTTTTTGAGACAGGGTCTTGCTTTGTAGTTCAGGCTGGCTCTGAGCTCACTATGTAGCCCAGGCAAGTCTCAAACTCAGCAGTCCTCTTGTCTCTGCCTCCCGAGTGCTGGGATGACAGGCGTGAGCCACCACGCCCGGCCACAAGTCAATTCTTATTTTTACCCATATCCCCACCCACCCACACCTCCCCACCCCCTATATACATGCTCTTTTATTTTCTTTCAGAATCATATTTATTCCTTCGCCTCATTACATCCCCACACCAAGTTTCCCTTGGAAATTTCCCATTCTACAAAGACCATCATGCTTACTGGAGCTCATTTGCATCTATAGGTTCCATTACCATCTTATGGAACCACTGTCATTATATGTGGTCTGTCGACCAAAGCATCATTCTGTTACCTGTGACTCTATCACCCATATCCTTTAAGGGCTTTTATTTTTTCGTTAAAATGTGCTCATGGCAAAAATATTCAAATGATAATAATTAGTAAAAATAAAAAGTAAAAGACCTCTCTCTCCCTGCTCATCATCCTAATGAAATGAAGAACTGGTTGGCAATTTCTTTCCAACCCTTCCATAATGTTTTTAAGAATATGTATTTTTTCCTTTCCTTTTCTTTTCTTTTCCTTTGCTTTTGAAAGTTATTTTGTTTTTAAATTGAGTTTATTGGTACATTTTAAGTATACGTTATGATCACATTCATCACTGAGAATTGGTGCCTGTAAGTGTTGTTAGCTTGGGTTGTTTTTTTTTTTTCTCATTCATTTGTTTTTGTGGAGACAGGTCCTCATTAAGTTGGCCAGGTTGATCTCACATTTGGGATCCTTCCACCTAGGAATCTGAAGGGGCAGGGATTCCAGGCATGTGCCCCTGTGCTTAGCTCTGTAAGTGCGTTTTATACCTTTGTCTTACACACACAGGCCATGCTCCACAGTGTTCACATGTTTTGGATGAGCATTGTATCTTGGGCATTAAATGTGGGCTGGGGCGACTCACATGTGGGTCTCATCTATGGCCTAGAGCATGATACTGGGGGCTGTGTCCTAAGGAGCAAGCAGTGTTGCCTGGTGCTGGAGCTGATGGTGAATGTGGGAGAAGAAGACGGGATACACAAAGTGAAGAGGTGTGATGGGATGTAAGGGAATTCGGTCCCGGCCCTCAGGTGAAATGGAGCACACCACTGGCATATGCAAACCCCTAGGCAGGTGCCAATTATTACTGGAATATGTGAAATGATTTACATGCTTTCAAACGTACTTGACACCACGGCTGTCTAGGTGGCAGCGGGCAAACAGCTTGACTCTGGGAAAAGCATCGAAAATGCTCAGGTTCACTGACTGAAATGAGGGCAGCAAAGAAAGCCAGATACAGAAGGTACAAAGAAGGAGAAATTCACAGGTCTGAGCCCAGTATCAGGAGGGTTTACAGGGGGAAGTTGGGCTGTCCCTGGACGGCAGTCCCCTTGTACCTCAGGCCTGGTGTACCTGCCATCTTGGGACGTGATCACACACCCTGAAGCAGGGAGCCTGTGCCTCAGTGGTGCCCAGGCTGCCAGAAGGAACAGACTGACGAGATAGGCACAAGCCATGACATCAGGGAAACCGAAAGCCCAAGAGTGGTGTTTAAGAGGGCGCTAGTGTGTCTTTGGGAAAGTTGAAGACAGGCGTGTGATCCTGATTGGGACCAAAACCTGAGTGCAGAGAAGACTGAGGCTTGAGGTCCATGTGACCAAGCAGCTTCTGCAAAGACCAGCACCCTGGAGATGAATCCAGACAGACATGGAGTAGTACGCATTCAGTACTCCCTCAAACACCAGATGTATTGTGCACACGGGATGTCCTGCTCCCTGCCCACCACCCAAGTCACACCTGCACAGGGGCCTCCTTGACCCCCTGCGAGGGGTGCAGAAAGTGCCACTTTGAGGAGAGTACATGGGGAAGGAAGGACTGCGGACAGAGAGCCAGAGAGTGGTGACCTGACAGGACAGTGTTCAGTGGCACTCCTGGCAGAAAGCTTATGGAGCAAGAAACAGAAACAGCTATAGCATTTCCCCTGCCAAGAAAAGAGCAGGGATCAAGACGGCCCTGGCAGAAATCCTCAGAACACTACATCTTCCTCTCCCTGAATTCGCTGAGGGCCTTGGATCTTAAGACAGAGGCAAAAGCCACCCCAACCCTGACCACCCTAACCCTAGCCTAGAGTGACACTTGCAGTGGGGAGGTGGGCTCAGAGGGCCACCCGGCTTGACCAGACTCCTCTGCACATAGTTGGGCAGGTCATAGGTAAGGACCAGTTCGGAGGCCTGATGCCAAAGACTGGGAAAGATGAGGGGAAGAGGTAACTTGGGGCCACTGAGACACTCAGAGGTGGGTGAGAAGTAGGCCCTTCAGGGAGGGGGTGGTCTGTGGGTCAAAACTTCCCAATGTATGAGCATGGAGGGAGGAGCTCACTATCTGAACTCAGACTGCAATACAAATAGGTCTGCAAAGATGCCACTGTGTAGGGTTTTGGGGAGATTGTAATTTTTTTCTTTTTCTTCTCTCTTCTTTCTCTTACTCCTTTATCTCCCCTCTCTTCTTTTCCTCCTTTCATCTAGCATACATATAGTAGGTGTCTTGTGTGTGCAAAGGTGAATTAAGAATTGAGCAGTGCTTTATAAATAGTACCGTACATGGGTCAGAGTAACTCTCACCAAAATTGTGTCTAGAGGGTCCAAACATAAGCTATCAAGATATTAACAAATTCTGACAGCCTCGCAGCCTCCCTCAATCTCTAATTATACTTTTGCCCCTCTGTGTTTCTTCTCCCATTTTCAGAAATGTTCTCTTAAACCCCTTCAGCTCTAGCTCACTACTTCAGCTGTAAAAATAATTCCAACAGAGTGTAATCTCCTGTCTGTTCATCACTTATTGACATTCTCCTCCTTACTAACCCCCTTTCCCTCTTCCTTTCTCCTTCTCCCTTCCCATCATATCCCAGGCTACTTTTCAGTAATAACAGCAGAGTCTGTACAGAGCACTGACAAAGGGGAGACATTGTTAAAGTAAATTTTAATGTATATGATTAATGCATGGTTGGATCTGTTGGTGTCAATATAAATGGTAGAGATTCTCTCCTTGCATCACAAAGACCAGTTCTAACCCTACTAAACTGAACAGTGAAAAAAACATAAAGACCAAAGCCAAGATCACATGGAAAGCAGACGACAGGTAATGAGATCTCCATACTGGGAACAAAGGCTTTCCACTCTGATACTCAACCCTCAGGGAAAAAAATATATTTTTTTAATGAAAAAACAAGGCAACAATATGCCTCTCAAAACTTCTAACTCCCCCAAAATGACAAAAGAAGAAATAAAGAAAACAGATCAATAAGGTGTTCAACAAGCTCAAAGATGCTATATCTAAACAAATAATGGACTTAACAAGCAAAAAATACGAACAAAAGCAGAACTAACCAAAACAATGGAAGGCATGAATCACCAGTTTAGCAAAGAAGTAGAGTCCATAAAATGTTACAAAACAGAATCCAGGAGATAAAAGTTGTATTGCAAATGTGGGCAACAGAAATGACTAATGTAGTGTGCTTGTGAGTCTCTCAGGTAAAACAAAGCTAACAGCTCTCAATTTGAAACAAGCTTTCAAGTTGAAAGGGAAAATATGTGCTGAAAAGAGAAAAAAGAAAGCCCCAAAGGAGCTCAACAGAATTAAAAGTATTCTCACACTAGATGGTGACATTTTAATGAAAGATGTTAAAGAGAGAGCAGCTGTGGTGGTACCCAAATAATGTCAAGAGCAATACAGTGTGTGGCAAATGATGAAAATGATACCATGAAAATGGAGACTGAGATCAAGAGAAACAAAAAGACTCTTCTAGACCAGCATGAACAGTACCCAGTAGGAATGAACCACAAACAGACAAAAGCAGAAAGCAAAATAAGAGACAGGAAAAGCAAAGAAAAAGCAGCAAAACCAGTAGAGTTTGGCCTGGCAAACCCTTAAAAACTTGAAAATACTACATGGGAGAGAGATGTAATTAGAAAGTTCACATTAGGGCTGGGGATAGCTCAGGTGGTACCGCGCCAACCTGGGATGCACAAAGGCCTGGGTTCAATCACCAGTACTTGAAAAAAAAAAAAAAACAGAAGAAAGTTCACATTGATTTTAGATCCCACTAAATGAAAATAATTTCTGCTCCTATTTTAACTTGGCTTTTTTTCTTCCCTTCAAATCCAAAATAACACAAATATGTTTGGGGAATTTAAATAACAATATTTTCTTTGATGAACAAAAGCTACATTGATGCTTTAATTGGAAGCCGCTCATAGCCAGGTCTTATCAGACATCAAAATGCTGTGGAGTATTAACGTCGTTGAAACTATTTGTTCTTATACTTGGTAATCGTAGTCAGCAAAGATAAATAATATACTGACAGAAATTCAGATCTTTGAAAGCTATTATGAATTATATCATTTAAAAATATGACAGTGGTTGGGCTGGAGATTTAGCTCAGTGTTTCCAGCGCCTGCCTTGCAAGCACAAGGCCCTGAGTTCAATCCCGGTAACCACATACAATGCTGGGCGTGGTGACTAACACCCACCAGCCATCAATACCACATATCACAGTGCTGGGCGTGGTGGCTCACACCTGTCATCCCAACACTCGGGAGGCAGAGGCAGGGGGAATTGCTGAGTTTGAGGCTTGCCTGGGCTACACAGTGAGCTCAGGGCCAGCCTGAACTAGAGTGAGACCCTGTCTCAAAAAAAAAAAAAAAAAAAGCTCTATAAAAATACTCAAGGATATACTAGAAAGAGACAATGAAGACATCAAAACCGAAGGAACAACTGGAATGGATACATCAAGGAATGTGAGTAAATAAACAAAGGGAAAAAGAAAAGAATCAACAACACACACACACACAAAAACTGACAGGAATCAATCAATACATTCATTTTAAACATGGAGAGGTGGTTCATGCCTATAATCCCAGCACTTGGGAGGCAGAGGCAGGAGGACTTCCTTGAGTTTGAGGCTTGCCTTGGCTACAAAGCAAGATCCTGAACTACAAAGGGGGCTAGCCTGAACTACAAAGCAAGATCCTGTCTCAAAAAACTAAAAACAAAACAAAACAAAAAACAAAAAAAAAACCCACTCTTTAAAAAAGAAAACCCATTTCACTAATATCTCTAAATTATTAAATTTAGAGTTAAGATTGGGAGTTTTGGGGCCGGAGGGTTAGCTCAGTGGTTCCGGTGCCTGCCTCGCAAGTGCAAGGACCTGAGTTCGATCCTCGGTGACCACGTATAATGCTGGGCGTGGAGACACGCCCACCAACAATCAACACCGCATACCACAATGCCAGACGTGGTGGCTCACGCCTGTAATCCCAGCACTCGGGAGGCAGAGACAGGAGGATTGCTG